>CM053628.1:4691344-4712973 GCA_028646595.1 Phalanger gymnotis | reverse complement strand
CCCCCGCAACCTTTAGGCCCCCAAGTAGATGACCTTTGACTGGAGAACAACGAGATAGCAGCATTGTTCCATGACGAAACCAAGTTTGAGACTCACAGGCTCAGAAGTTTGGAGCTGGAAAAGACCACCGATGACGTGATCCAAGCCACCACCCGCTCCCCCTCTCCCCCTCATATGGAAAGGCAGTGATCACTCTTGATTTCACAGGACAGATGATGAATTGAATGACTAACTCTCTTCTCTGTGGAGAAGTGGGAATCTAGGGCCACGGAATGTTACATACACCATCATCTTGACTTGTTGTGTCTGTTGGTTCTTCTTAACTGTTTCCTTGTGTCAAACAAATGACAGTCAGTCAGCAAACATTTAGAGGAGGTGCTATCCTACCCTCCAGAGGGTCAGAGATACATCCAGAGATGACTGAGATGAAAAAGACAAAGGACATTATTGAACTCTTCAAAAAGAAGGAGGGCTAAAACCCAGGGCAGCTTTCTGGGCCTTCAGTGGAACAGCTTACCTATGTGTAAATACCTCCCTTTAAGGCGAGGAATAAAACAGCAGTTCCTTCAAACATCACAGGAGGAAGCGGGCAAAAATTATGCCCAAACCCACAAGCTGAGCCCTCTTGTTAACCGAAGAGATGCCTTATTATCGCTCTTTGCAAATATTGTATTAGTGAGACTTTGTAACTTGCCAGGCAAGGCTCGAACTATGGTGGAGACCAGGCCTGGAGATGAGTAATTGGATCAGATCTGATACTTGCCAGTTATGAAATGAGTGAGTCACACTTTCAGTCTGGGTGGTGACATGAAATTAGCAGAGAGCATTTGGGATGTGATGCATTCTTAATTATTTAAACATACTGACACTTGGCTGGTGACATCCTGTTTCTGGGAATAATTTCAAGTCTGTGAGGTCAAGGCGATAGGGTATTTCTCTAGAGGTTCTGAGCCGATTTGGACCTCAGGAAGAGAGGAGTCAAGAGTTATAGTTCTAATTATTAAGAGGGTCAGTGTGGCATAGGAGATGGAAGATGGGCTTAGGTGAGGAAGACCTTGGCTTGAGCGCTATCTTTGTCAGCTCTGTGACCATGAGACAAACACGGAACCTCTCCGAAGCTTAGGCAACTCCCTGGGTTTTAGCTACTAAGTCGTGGTTGGGTTGTAATGTGTTCTTGGTGGAAAGGGTATCCCATACCACGGATCTCCCATGTTAATGAAATCACAGCTCTTCCATGTATCAAGAGCTTCTGTTTTAGCAGAAGAGACAGTATGTACACAGATCAATTTGATCCCCTATATTTATAGCATGCCAGGTAATTTTGGAGGCATTGGCATGAATAGCTGGGGGAAATCAGGGAAGGTGTAGAAGGTGGCACTTGAGGTGAGTTTTGAAGAAAATTAAGAATTCTAAGATCCAGAGGTAAAAAGGGAACGCATTTCAGGCAACAGGGACAGATTCTACTGAGCAATATTAAACATTAGTAAACCAGCTTCAGGACCATACATGAAGAAAGACGGAAGCCAGCCAACTGAGTGACCTTGGACAAGTCTCTTGCCCACCCCGAGGTTCAGTTTCCCCATTTGGAAAATGAGATGGTTGAAACAGTGTCTAAGCTTCTCTCTTGTTGTGATAGCCCGTGAATATCTCTGAAATGTAGCTGGTAAAGTATTCATGACTCTTAGCAGGAATTGAGATAACAGGGAATTCCCCACCCTGTCCAGGGCCGGGATTTCATTACTATGGGAACTCCTTCCTCATTCACTACTGATCACCCAGCCCTCAGTGACTCTTATTGTCTTCCCTAGCTACCTGGGGCTCAGAAAGGTTAAGAAACTTGCTCTTGGTTTCAAAGTGAGCTCCAAGTCCTTGAGTCCCGGCCACACTTGACCAAGAATCCTCCCTCTACAGCATCCCCAACAAGGGCTCATCCAGCCTTTTCCTGCAGACCTCCAGTGAGGGGGAATCCTCTGCCTCTTGAGACCTGCCTGCATGGCTCAAATGGCCAAATGGGTGCTTTTCTTTAGGTCAAGTTGGAATCTTCCTCTTTGCCACTTCTGCCCTTTGCACTCATTGGAATCCAAATGAATCGCTCTTCCACACAATAACCTTCCAGATATTTGAATATAGCTGTTATGTCCCCCCCCACTTCCCCCAGCCCCTAGCACCCCCCCAGTTCAATTCAAGAAACATTTATTAAATACCTACAGTGAGCCTTGTCTCCATGCTCACTCACCCACCACGTCCAAACAGTTGCCACACCTTGGCCCTCTTCCTTGGTCACATCTCATGTGTGTCCCCTTCTCTGCACTAACACTGCCACCAACCTGGGCCAGTCACTCATCACCTCTTCCCCAGATGACTGCTATGGCCTGCTGGTTGGTCTCACTGTCTCAGGCTTCTCCCCACTCCAGTCCATCCTCCCCTCAGCCACTAAAGTGATCTTAACCCACACATATGACCATGGCAGCTCCTTGTTATGTCTGGGAACAAATATAAACTCCTCTGGCTATTAAAACTCTTCAGAGCTTGCCCATTCCCTGTACATAATGTTCTATTTCTTGACTCCAGGCTTTTGCATTGGATTTTCCCCATTCCTGGAATACTTTCTTTTCTTACCTCTACCTACTGACTTCCCAGCTCAAATCTCGCCTTCTGCAGATGGCCTTTTCCAGTCCTCCCAGCTTCTACAGCCTTCTCCTTTATTGTTACCTCCCATCCACTATGGATGTTTCCTGTATGTAGGATAGGGATGTGGATCGGACTTGTGGTTTGATGGGTATAGGAAATTCCCAGATGGTCACACTCCCTCTACCAATGCAAGTCAGCACCTCCTCTGCACCTTTGAATCTTAGCAAGTTACTTAGAACACCAAGATTGGTTAAATGACTTCTCTAGTGTCACATAGCAAGTATATGTCAGAGATTGGGCCCCTTTGATCATGTATAAACCAACTTACTTGCTGCTTCCTCCATTAAAATGTGGGCTCCTCCTTTTCACTCTACCTCTTTTTACTGAGGTTGGCTTGGATCTTGCTAGTCTTAGCTTCCTATCATGTCAGTACCAGAGCCTCAGGACTGTGGCCTGTCCCTTCCCCCTTTCCCCTTTCCTACCTCCCCCCTCCCCATGGAGGCCTAGCATTCAGTAGAGCTTCTGCATGGAATCATCTTGGGACTCTGCTCGTTCATCGCCAGCTGCAGAACCCCGATAGACTTTGTGAGAATGTGAGCTCTGGATTTATATTTAGATTTTTTTTGGGGGGGGGTTGGAAGGGGGTAGGCAGGGCAGTTGAGGTTAACTGACTTGCCCAAGGTCACACATCTAGTAAGTGTGTCAAGTGTCTGAGGCCGGATTTGAACTCAGGTCCTCCTGACTCCAGGGCCAGTGCTCTACTCACTGCACCACCGAGCTGCCCCTGGATTTGTATTTAGAGAAATATTTCATGGCATCCCTGAAGCCAAATGTGGCTGCCCTAAAGGTAGCACGGGTGGGTTTCTAGGCCAGATGTCCCTGTCAGTTGGAGTGCACCATCACTGGGCAATCACTTAGAATGATTTCCTTGAAGATGTCATGCAGCCATTGATTCTTCTTCTATCTAACGTGGAGATTCTATGGAAAAAAGCCAGCCATCCCAGATCAGAAGTGCCAGCAGCTTTCCAAGGTCTAGGAAAGAGAAATCAATTTGTACTCTCCTACCATAACCCCTCAGCTTGCAGCAACTATATGTCCCAGTGGTGAAGGACAAGGCTATGCACGTCATCATGAATTTTCTTATTACAAAATAGACAGCAGAGACCATGGAGCATTTTGAGCAGCAGACAGGGCTGAGTGATGCCGGATACACTCCCTGTAAAGTCCTTGGCACAGACGAAAACAAATCACATCATGTGGCAGAGTCTGTCCATAAATTAAAGTTGCATAATGGAGATTTGACAAAAAAAGATAGACAGATAACTTCAGCCCAGTCTCCTCCAAGGCTGAAAGAGAACCGTTCTCCTAAGCCAAAGACAAGACATTGGTTTACTCACGGATCTTCTACTTTATTTCCTGGCCCGGACCATCAATATGTGTTCTGGAAGCAGGGATGAGGATCGGACCTCATCTGAAAAATGGAGCCTTTTTGACCAAGAGCCCTCCAGAAATCTGACTTGGATTTTGGTGTCCAGTCCTACAGAGGTGCTCTGAAGCCATCCCTGATCAAACTCATGTAGGTCCATTGTCCCAGACCTGCAGAGGACCCAGCAGTCCTCAGGCCACCTAAGACACACCTTGACAGATAGAAGTGAATAAACAGCCTCCACACTCCTGTAACTCAGACTGAGAGACATGAACATGTTGACTGCCAAAAGGTTCTGAAGCCCTCTTTTCACAAGGGCTAAGTTGCTGTCCCCAGTGACCTACTGTTGTATAGAGCAGAGATATCAAATCTCTGCAACGCAAACCATATTAAAAGGTAACTGGGAAATACTGAATAAAGTAAGTGAAAATACAGTAAAACAAAGATAACATTACATTTTAAAATGAAGGTGGTAGGCCACCCACAGGGATACATATGTTTGCATAAGTGGCCCCATTTCTGCTGAGGGTATATTAGACACACTTTTCCTACTTCCCATTTATCTTACGTTCAGCATAAGAAAGATGTCGCCCATTCATAATTCTGCTAGGGGTAATATGCATGGTGATTGGTTCTCAAAATGTCTAAAACATTCTAATGTAGGAAGACCTGTTCTGTAACGACCCCAAGTTCATCAGTATGACTTCTCAAACTACGGCCAACCACAGCCAACTGTGGGGGCGGGGTGGTGGACAGCTGTGGGATGGAGGAGCCAGGTACATACGTGAGAACCGTTATGGAGAGAGCATCGATGGAACTGGGCAGCAGATTGGAGATAGGAGTGAGTGAGGAGTGAGGATGCCCCCTTGGTTGTGAGCCTGGGTGACTGGGGGGAGAGTGGTATCCTTAAACTAAGTAACGTACAAGTTAACGAGAGGAGAGGGGTTGAGGGAAAAGATAATGAGTTCCTTTTTAGACATGTTGAATTGGAGATGCCTCTGAAACATCTAGTTTGTGACAATGTCCTGTCAAGATCTTTAAAACCATGTGTCTATACAGCTACAGGCATAAATATTCATGCTTATATAGAGCACACCCTTTGTGACAAATAGCAGCCAGGTGTCTCAGTAGGTAGAGTGCCAGGGGCCTGGAGTCAGGAGGACCTCAATTCAAATCTGGCCTCAGACACTTGGTAGCTATGTGATCCTGGGCAAGTCACTTAATCCTGCTTGCCTCAGTTTCCTCATCTGTAAAATGAGCTGGAGAAGGACATGGCAAACCACTCCAGTATCTCTGCCAAGAAAACTCCAAATGGGGTCACAGTCAGACACAACTGAAACAACTTAACAACAACAGCTGCTGCCCCCTGCAAGTCTGCTCCAAGATCCCAGTGTCTCAAAGGAAGGGAGCCTTGCTCTCCTCTCTTCCCATGAGGTTCACTTAAAGTGCTATATGAATGATGATAACTCTCATTATATTGTTATTATGTATTTTCTGTATATTATTATATGACATCATATTATTAGTAAGGCAGCTAGTGGCACCCGGAGCCACAGAGGTTAGAGTCCTGGACTCGGAGTCAGGACGTCCTGAGTTCAAATCCAGCCTCGGACACTTCCTAGCCACTTGACACTTGAGCCTGACTAAGTCATTTAACCTGTCTTCCTCTTTTTCCTCATCTGTAAAATGCAAATAATTGCTAGGGTTGTCACGAGGATCAAATGAGTGAACATATATGAAAGCATTTTGCAAATCCTAAGGCACTCTCTAAATGCTAGCTACATTCTTTTGATTTATTATTCATCATTTGCTATTAATCCCTGACTGTTAAGATTTTCTTAATGGCAAACAAATCTGCCTCTCTGAAACTTCTCCCTGTTGTGCCTGGTTGGCTATTTGGGGGCCAGACGGAACAAGCAGAACCTTTCTTTGGTAAGGCAGCCGTCCCGTACTTGAACCATCCTGTGTCTTCTTTGTTTTAGGACATACGTGCTCAGGTCATCGCACAGGGACCCCTGGGTCAGGATTGTGAGGCCCTTCCCTATCCTGCTTATACTTCTTGAGACTTCTGACTTAGCGATGTCCTCCTTAACAACGTGACACCTAAAAATAAACAAAAGAATCCATGGTATTGATTTTACTGGGGTAAAGTACATGGGTGCTTTTACCTCCCTCATTCCGTATCCCATGGCAGCCTGTGATTGGAATAAATAACTGGTTTTAAGGCCAATAGGGTGATATAATGGCACCTCAGGTCCACTTGGTTCCTTCCCCCTATGGCTTCAGAATTTATTTTAGATAAAAATTTGGGAGTTCAGTCATAACCACTCTGAGTACCCAGTTAGGAAAAATCTTGCACTCTACCAGGCAGAATTTAGGCTCAGTCTAACCTTACATTTATGTGTTTCTAGTTAGTACCTGGCCTTATGGGGTTAAGGCAAAATCCATGGGATTTTGTGGATATCTCTGAATAGACAGATATGGGGGCAAAGTGCTGAAGGTTTCTCGATTTGCTCAGCCTAGGACCTTGCTCTGAGATCCTTAGAGAACCAGCGACTCTACCCAGTATCTCTCCTCTCTGCCCCAATTCAGTCTTCCCTTTGGTCCTCAAAGGTGGGCTGGGAATGCCCTACTTGCCCCGACCTCTACACTGGAAATGCCCAGAGTCTCTCTCCCAGTGGTCTAGAGATAACTTCTTCACTTTTGTACAAATTCTTTAGGGCGGAGGACCTGGTCTTTAACATAGTGCGCTGATGAATTCAAGGAAATGTACAGGCCCTGTGTGGTTTTGATTGTTCGATTCAGTCAAAAGCGCGCTCACCTAGTCAAGGACCAGATCCCAAAGGGATAGTTCCAACTACTCACACTTAAAATTGCATTTGTTTTTGATTACCATAGCACACTGTGGGCTTATATTGCGTTGGTGGTCTACTAAGACCTCCAAATCTTTTTCAGATGAAATGCGACTAGCCCACACCTGACCCAAATTGTACTTGTGTAGTTCATTTTTTAAGCCTGAGACTAAGAGTTCATATTTATACATATTAAGTTTTATTTTATTAGATTTGGCCCTATGTTTCTAGTCTGTGAAGATCTTTTGGATGCTAAAACATCATCTAACATGTAGGCAGCATGTGCTGAATGTGTCAGACCACCACTGCCTTGACCACTATCTCCCTTCAGACACTGATGAGGACAGCCCAGCACCCTGAGCCCCAGAGCCTTGGGAATAGCAGTGTTTCCAGCCAAGTGCTCTTAGCCGTCGACCTGGGCGGCAGCTGCTGTGGGTGCTACAGCTGCAACTCCTGAAGACCTAGAAAAGAGAATTCTTGCTGCTAAAGCCCTTGGCCCTGTCAAAGGGTTCAACAAGGGAAGGTGATGTCATTTTATTAGTGGAAATGAGGAGGAAGAAGAGGCATTAACATCTGCTTTGCCTAAGGGCCTGCTTGGTCCTGGGGCCTTTCCTTCTGACTTGCTGCTGAAACCTTCCATCTGTGCTGTTCCCCTTTGGAGCTCATGCTCTTGGGATTCTAGCCTGTCTGATTTGCCTGTTTGTGCCCTCCGAACTTAGCACAGAGCTTTGCACATAAGTCCTTAATAAATTCTTCATTCACCCATTCATTCAATGTGTCTTCTCACTAGGTTTCTATGACATTATCTAGCCTGGTTTTCCTCCTACCTATATAAGCACTCGCTCTCAGGCTCCTTTGCTGGAGCTTCATCCAGATCAGTAACTTGGGTGTTCCCTAGGTTTCATCTTAGGGGCCCTCTTCCCTCCTCTCAGCCCCCGCAGACTCAATCATCTCTAGGAAGATTTGTCCCACCCTAACCTCCTCTCTCCTGACCTCCATTCTCACATCTCTAATGCCTTATTGGATATCTCTTAAACTCAATCTGTCCAAAACTGAACTCACTACCTTTTCCCCAAACCTTCCCCTCTTCCCAGTTCCACTGTTATTGTTAAGGGTACCCCCATCCTTCCAGTGGTCCAAGCTTTCAACCGGGGTATTGTCCTGGATGCCTCCCTTTCTCTCTTTCCCATCTGTTACAAAGTTCTGTTGCTTTATACTTTTCAAACAGCTCTCTTCTATTCACCCATTTCTCTTCTCTGACACTGCCACCACCCAGTTGCAGGCCCTCATAACCTCACACCTGGACTATGCAACAGCCTGCCAGTTGGTCTCTCTCCTGTTTAATCCATACTCCACTCAGCTGCCAAAACTGTTCCTTCTTTCTTCTTTTTGTTTAGTATTTTATTTTTCCCCAGTTACATGTAAAAGCAGTTTTTAACATTTGTTTTTAAAATTTTGAGTTCCAAATTCTCTCCCGTGCCCCCGCCCCATGCCACAACCCCCTCATTGAAAAGGCAAGTAATTCAATATAGGTCATATATGTATAGTCATGCAAAACACTCCCATAATAGTCATGTGAAAGAAAGCATAGACTCCCAAAAAACCCTCAAGAAAAATAAAGAAGGCAAAAAGAAAGCTATGCTTCAGTCTGCATTCAGACCCCATCAGTTCTTTCTCTGGGGATGGAGAGCATTTTTTATGATTAGTCCTTCAGAGTTGTCTTGGATCATTGTGTTGATGAGAATAGCCAAGTCATTCGCAGCTGATCATTTTATAATACTGGCGCTACTTTGTACGCAGTACATTTCATTTTGCGTCAGCATGCCGCTAGTCATTTCTTATAACACAGTAGTATTCCGTCATAATCACATCCCACAATTTATTCAGCCATTCCCCAATTGATGGGCATCCCCTCAATTTCCAATTCTTTGCCTCCAGAAAAGAGCTGCTATCAATATTTTTGTACATATAGGTCCTTTTCCTTTGTGGTTTTTTTTATTTCTTTGGGGGCACAGACCTAGTAGTGATATTGCTAGGTCAAAGGGTATGGTTTTATAGCCCTTTGAGCATAAAAACTACTCCTTCTAAAGCATAAGTCTGGCCATGTCACCTCCATATAGCATAAATTCGAGTGGTTCCCTCTTACCTCCAGGATCAAATCTAAAATCCTCTGTTTGGCATGCAGGGCCAACCCTCCTCTGTCCTCCCCCTCTTTCCTGGTCTTCTCATACTTTCCTCCTCTACATATACTCTTCAGTCCAGCCGCACTGCCCTCTTGGATGTTCCTCCAACTGCTGCCTTGAGCTGACCCTCCTGGAGGCTCTTCTCCTCACACCAGTCTCTTCATCATGGACAAAGAATAGTGTAACTGGCTGCTCTGTATGTATTTTGAGGAAATTATTCTTGAGAAGTATTTGCTGCCAGGTGCAACAAATGAAAATATGAAAAATGATTGTTTTTTAAAGTCAACGGGGGAGGGCAATCATTCGATTGGTGGAATTGGATTGAGTCCCCATCCCTATGTGCTTGAGGAAACCAATAGGTTGAGGTCTCCTGGTCTGACCAAATAGTCTGGGCATTACTGGGCATCAGGGCAACACTGGCAGCTTCCATTCTATTGACAGTCCTTAGCATTGCCAGCTTTCTTTGCCAGTCTCAAACTGCGACAAACTTAATGCAACTTAATCATGTCATCTTGGCCTACCCATGTCTGGTGTTTCAGTTGGTTCAGTTTCTGCTGAAGCACACAATCTCAGGATTAGAACGGCCCTAGAAGCCCAACCTGTGTTCAGACAAGACTGTTCCCTACAGCCTCCCTAAACAGGGCTCATCTGGCCCTTGCTTGAAGCCACCTCCCCAGGCAATCCATTCTCCTGTGGATCAGCTCTGGCTGTTGGGGACTTTCTAACTGTGATCTGAAATATGCCCAAGGAGACAGTCTAATGAATTAAGTGGAGAGTCCAGATGAGGGCCTGGTCCTTGATTAGGCAAAAACAGCACTCCTGTAAGTTGGTTTGTATGAAAGCAGAAAAGACTGGTTTGGTGAACCTGTCAAAGGACCAGTGATGAGACCTGCTCTGGGCCTCCTGCCAGAGTGGTGGGGACCCAAGGGTGTAGAAGGAAATGATGCATTTTTGGATCGGCTAATGTTGGAATTTCGTATATTAGTTAATAAGTTTCTGGGGTCTTTTCTTGTTTTTTGAAGGTGGTAGGGAAGGCAGGAAGAGAGAAGACGAATGCTTGTGAACTGACAAATTTCAAACCCGCTTCTATTGCTCTGGTTGAACTTTAACCCGTAGAGCCCACTAATTAAACTGAAGGTGGTTCATAAAAGCATCAGTTTAGGTCATCTCATATAGCTTCTTCCTTTCCCACTTTCCAGATGAGGGAACCAAGGCCTAGAGATTGCATTGCTGCATGCAGGCTGGCTTTGGTTGTCTTCCACTCTCACCTTTTCCTTCTGACATATGAGGCAAATTCCCAGTTCTCAAGCCCATGGAACTTTATTGCCCAACTACGGGAAATCTGGCGCCCCACCAAGAGCGATGAGAAGTGGTAGCCTCCCTGAAAAAGCTAAAGGTGGCAGTGAGTGGAAGAGTGTGACTAAATGCATCGCATTGGTCGGTGTTAAAGGGAACTGAATATTGAGCAGCCCTCATGCAGCCAGAAGCCCTTTCTGTTGGGTCTCTGTGAAAGGAAGCCTTCTTATGGAGCCAGAGTAGCTAGAGAGCGAGTCCCAAGGCCTGGAAGACTTGGGTTCCAGTGCTGGCACTGTCGCATACTGGCTGTGTGATCCTGGGCAAGGCACCTTTTTCAGGGAATTTTCTAAGATTCTACCTGGCAGAGAAGGTATCAACCTGCCTTAGTGGAGAGAGCTTTCTCCAACCCAGTGAAGTCACTGGTCTAGTCCCTTTCCTTGTCACAAATAATGAAAACTGCTCATTGAAAAAGAAGTCTCTGTGCTGGGTCCCTTCTTGAGGACCCTGGCTTCTTGAGGGACCCTGCTCATCTCTCCTTCTGGTCATTTAGCTGATAGCCAGAATGGTCACAGGTCGGCCTTCCACAACTAGGGTTTGGATGTCTTCCCACATTTCAAGGGTTTTGTTCCAGTGAATAAATGAAACATTTTTAGTCAAGTCTTTGGAGGCTTGAATGCAGTCCCTTCCAGGGGTGAGGAACCTATAGCCTTGAGGCCCCATGTGAGCTTCTAGGTCCTCGGGTGTGGCCTTTTGACTGAGTCCAAGTTTTACAGAACAAATCCTTTTATGAAGGGGATTTGTTCTGGGAAGTCTGGATTCAGTCAATGAGCCACACTTGACGACCTAGATTTTTTTTTGTTGGGCTATGAAATTTCTGCTTAAGAATTTCCTAGCCACATTCCCTTTCGAAAAACTTTGACTCAGTAGCAGCATGTCTGAAAAGTAGTATATGCCTAAGCAGGAGAGACATGTTTTCTCTTTATACTCTGATTAGACTAGCTCAGGGGTGGGGAACCTGCAGCCTCAACATCACATGTGGCCCTCTGGGTCCTCAAGTGCAGCCTTTCCACTGAGTTCAAGTTTTACAGAACAAATTCTTTTATGAAGTTTGGATTCAGTCAGAGGGCCGCACTTGAGGACCCGGTGGGCCACACGTGGCCTCGAGGCCGTAGGTTCCCTACTCCTGGCCAGGCCAATGAATAGAATGGGCCGCTAGCTTTGTATTTCTGTCTTAGGACCCCTGGGGTGGGGGTGCCAATCCTCAGAGTGTTGGTTACGATAACAACTGCCCTCTCTCTGCACCAAAGACGCCATGTTCTAGATCACCTGAGGCAGCAGAGAGAGGGAAGGCGGAGGGGCGGGGGAGGGGATAGGCAGGGGCTATAGCCTGGAGAGAGTGAGAAGGAATGACTGGCAGCCAGATGGCCTAGCTGATAGATCGCTGAGATTGAAGTTTAGAAGACCTGGTTTCAAATTCTGACTGCCACTTACTTCTTGCTTGATTCTGAGTAAGTCATTGAATATCTAGGAGCCCTAGTCCCTACCCCTGGAGAGTAAAAGGCTTGTCCTCAATGGCCTGTAAGGGTGTATTCATCTTTGTGTCTGATCCTACAGTGGTTCCCTCTACTACCCAGCCTCATCCCCCTAAAGGCCTATCTGGGCCACTTAAGCATTGGCCAATTAATCCAAGTATAGGAGGCTTTTTGGTGGTAGATTAAGGAGGGGGCAGGTTTCAATGTTTTAATCTTCTTTGGGGCAGAGCCAAGTTTTACCTTTTGTCAGTCCAGTTAAAGCCAATACATGTATGCATGTGGACACATGCATATGCCTACTAATAACCAAATTCTCTGGGCTGGGATGTCTATTCATCTGGACAATGGGCATCCTTCATTCAGAGTTTTTTCCCCCCTTCTGTGAATGGTGAATAATCATGGCAGTAAATAATTAAATGCTAAACTTAGCCCTGGAAGTGTTGTACAAGGGAAGGCTGAAAGCACAATGAAGGCCCATATCAGCCAGGAAGGCATCTGAGAGGAAAAGGGCCTTGAAGGACAGATTTCAACTGGGCCATTCCAACTGGGGAATAATACTGCTGTAGGAATGAGCGTGGCAAGTTAACTAGATGGTGAAGTGGGCTGATCCTAAGGCGAACTGTGAAAGAGGCCAAGTTTGGTCTCCCCCTGTTGGGCCTGTTTCCTCTCCTCTTGTTGCCACTGCCTTCCACAAGCTCTTATGCTCTGACCTGCTCCTTAAAGGGCTCCCTCACAGCTGGCCATCATCTAATCTCCACTTTCAAAAGAGCCAATAGACCTTTAAGGTGTAGCCTTTTTGGCTTTGCTTGGACCAGTTATGTGGACATTGTGAGCTCAAGAATTCTCAGAAAAGAAAACCCCCAGACCAGTATTCCAGAGTTATCACAAGGTACCACATGCCAGTTTGTGTAGTTAGTCAATCACCGAGCATTTGTTAAGCACCTACTGTGTGCCAGGCACTGGGCTAAGCACCCATGATGTGTAGAAAGGTGAAAGACATGACGTTCCCATTGTAATGGCAGAGAAAACACTTAAGCCATTACAGACAAAGACGATCCATACGGGGCAGATGGGAGGTAGTCTCATAGGGAAGGTACTAGCATTGAGGAGGACCAGGACAGATCAGTGTTCTGGAAACCTTGAAGACAGAGAGTACCCAGGAGAAGAGGGGGACTGAGCGTGCCAGAGGCTGCAGAGAGCTTAGCAAAGAGGAGAACTGAGAAAAGCCCATTACATGTGGCAGTTAGTTATCACAGTTTCACTTGAATGATGACGTAAAAAAAGTCTTTGCAGAGAGTTCAGGAGAGGGAGGAAGACACTCATTGTAGACAGCCTTCCCAAGGAATTTAGCCTCAAAAGGCAGGAAACATACAGGATGACAGCAAGGAGGCATGAATCAAGTGAGAGTTTGGTTTAGGATTGGGAAGACTTGGACATGTTTGTTGACAGTGAGGGAGGAACCATCAGACAAGGAGAGATTAAAGATAAGTGATGGAGTAGGGATGATGGAGGGGATGATCTGTTGGGGGAGATGAGATGGAATGGGATGAAGGGTTGGCCACCTCGTTATGAGACGAGGACAAAGGAGATAGTGGCAGAAGGCATCTGAATGATAGAAGATGAGGAGAAAGGGAGAAGAAAGTGCTCACAGTGAATGGCCTCAATTTTATCAGTGAAATAAGAGTCAAGGTTCTTAGTTGAGAGAGTGGGGATGGGATGAGGAGGGGAGCTATGAGAGGTTTGTGGAGGGATAAAAAGGTTTGGTAGAGCTACTGTTGTAGAGTGGGACAGGTAATCAATTAGAAGGGGCAATGGACTTCTCTTGGTGTAGCCAGGGCCTGGTTGAGATGCTGCAACAGAAGTTTGCAGTGGATCCAGTCAGCACGCTTTGGTGATTTTCTCCAGCTTCATTCGGCGGAACATGTGAGTGAACAGTGGATGGTGGGAGGAATGCAGAGCTGGGGCTTGGCAGGGTAACAATCGATAATGAACTAGCTCCCCAAGGGTTCAAGATGGGGAATGGAGGAGGAAGTAGCCAGTGCGGGAACAATGTCCTGGAAGAGAACTGAAGGGTGGAGGAAGATTGGAGCTCACAGTGAGAATGAAAAAGCAGGTTTAGGGTTGCAAGGCAGAGGCAGGGCTGGAATGAGAAGAGAGTGTGGAATTTCAGAGTTCCCAAACATGGAAGTGGTGCATTTGTAAGTGACGGCAAGATCAAGGATCCAGTGGTCTCTGAACGTAGCCGAGGCAGAGTGCCAAAGGATGTCATGGGAAATGAGTGAGTTGAGGAGGCGGGCAGTTGGAGTGTTAAACGGAGTATTCATGTGACTGTTGAAGACCTCCCAGTATGAGGCAGCAGCTGGCGAGGTGATGCTAAGCACTGTTGAGCAGGACGTCCTGAGAGAGTGGAAGCAGCCTGGGCCTGACTAGCAAGACCCCACTGCTTCTCCTTAGTGGTCACTGACATGGAGGTAGCCAGCAAGGCAGAGGACTCACGCTTTCTCATGCTTTCCTCTTCAGGCTTGCATGAAAAAAAGAAACCCAGCATGAATCCTATTCATGGCTATTCCATGGGCTTCAGTCATCTTACCAGGCTTTACTTCCTAGGCCCATCTCTCTCAGAACTGCCGTGTATGAGGCATCTTGGGAAGGCTGGAGCTGGGTGATACTGGAGGCCTGAGTTCTTCTATCTAGGCCAGTGGGACAGTGGAGCATGTGAGTGCTCGGCCACAGTACACGTTTTGGTGTTAGACCAGGGTGCTAGCACTAAGCAGTCGGGCTCAGGTCCCTGAGTAGAGCTTTAGGGCTGAAGGGCCTCTAAGGCTGCCTAGTCCTGTTTTACTGAGGAGAGACCTGAGGCCCCAATAGGGGAAGGAACTTTCCTGAGGCCACAGAGCAATATTTTAACCCAGCTGGCTCCTGCCTCCAAGTCCAGCACTTTTGGCCACTGTGCCTTCAAATTCAGGCACTTTGAAAGGCAGGAGGGTTTATTTTGAGAGGCTGGCCCCATAAAGCCTTCCCTCACCATCTTTTCCCCAGAAGATCCCCTCTTCTCTCCACACCAATTTGTGTCTCTGAATGTGAAATGCCTCCCTGCAGGCTATAATGGGGCAAAGTGACCCCAGTGTAGGTTTGGGCAGGGCAGGCTGCACTGGGTCACCCTCTTCCTTTCCTTATTAGCCACAGGCCACCACAATGGCACCCACAAATGGAAAGCCACAACATGCTTTTGGGTAAGGTGATGGCATCCAGATGCTGCCCTTCCAATGTGCCGCTCACTAAAGAGCTGTCTATGCCCTGGGAGAAGCTACAAGGTGCCATCCTGGGCTCCAGGCCAGCTGGGGTGAAACCCCTGAAAGAACTGTTTCCAGTGGGAATGAGTCAGGCTTAGGCTTCCTGGTGTGGCATCCTGGCAGACAGTTGAGAGGTAAGATCCTGGAAACGGAGGGCCTGATAGCTTAGACTAAAGCAGCACCATCCCTGGTATGTTTTCTTAGAGTAGAAATGACTCAGTGAAGGCATTGAGTACAGAGAACAGAGAGAGGTCACCAGGGATGAGAAGGAAGTCAGCTCTGCGGGAAGTGACAGGCAGAGGGATGAGGACGGGGTAGGGGAATAGGCAGGCCATGCTGTGTGGCTCCCTCTGGCCTTCCTCCATCCCCACTCACCTTTATTCCCCAAACTGCCTGGTTTGAAGCATCTCCTGCCCAAATCTGACCTTGCCTTCAAGGCCCAGGCCCAATCCTACCTTCTGGAGGAAGCTTTCCCCACTCCCCACCAACCCGAGTTCAGATCAAATGCGATATTTGTGACCCACCTAGCTCAGTGCCTTGCACATAGTAGGCACTTAATTTCTCTCTTCCCCACCCTTCCACCTGAAAGGGCTCTCTCCAGGGGTGTGCTAGCAAAGGTTTTAACAACTGGCTCTCTGGAAAACAAAAACCAAACCAGAACAGTAGTATGGGACATATTTTAAGGTTTAATCTTCATTAACGTTTTCTCCATCCATCTTTTCAGTCTAGACAATCAACAAACCAATTAATGTCTGAGATGAGAGCTGGCTCTGGCATCCCCCTGTACGCCTCTCACCGTAAGCTTCTTGGGACGCTTGACCCCCCTGGACCTCTCCTGACCTTTGTGCTTCATCTCCTTGCTCTCATTCTCTGAGCTCCTGTATTCATCGGTGCAGCTGTTCTGCCTCTCATGAGACCTAGCCCATCAACTTGCTTTCTTTAATATGTTCTTTGTAATCCCATGAATTTGACTTGGTGCATTTAAAATCGTTACTGGGAGAAGGGCTCCGTAGGCTTCCCCCATGGACTTCCTCCATGGAATTCCCCCATAGGCTTCTCTCATGGGCTTCCCCTAACAGCTTCTCCAGGCTTCCTTCCTCAAAGGGTCCAGGACACCCCAACGGTGAAGAGCCCCTCCCTTAGCACGGCAGTTCTCTGAGGACAGGGCCTGGGTGCAATCTAGCTTGGTAGCTGCCTCCTAGCACACTCCTTGGCACCTAGGAGGTGCCTAATCACTGTTGGAGGTTGAATTTAATAATATTCTCTTCCTTGCCCTGCATTAATCACTTAATTAAGTCCCTAATGATATACTTGTCTACATTGCACATGAATCATTTCATGCATAATAATCTTGTCTCCCCAACTCGACTTTCCACTCCTTGAGAGCAGGGACCAGCTCTCAGACGCAGGCATATTATAGGTGAAGTTTAATGAGATCTTAGGGCAAGAACTGGAAGTATCTGTAAGGTCATCCCCTCGTTTCCCTGATTTAGAAACTAAGGCATAGAGAGAAAAGGAGCTTGCCTAAGGTCCCACAGGCAATATGTGGCAGAGCTGGGACTTGAACCCAAGTCCTCTGCCTCCAAGGACAGCCCTCTTGCCGCTCCATGCAGGGCTTATTGCAAACTTGTGCACCGACGATGTGCTGTGCTTTGTCATTGTGGGAAGTGTTCAGGATTCCATGGAGGCTCAGTGTTGAAATGTGGAGGCTAAGATTAGGAGGCTCTGTACTCCCAGTGAGAGAGACCAAGGCCTGGACTCTCCCTGGCAGGCCTTGGGTGGGACTGAGCATGATGTCACTTTCAGGGTTTTACCCAGGACACCCAATTACTGTCTTTCTATCTAGGACTTAGGAAACACTTGGTATAGACCAGGGAATGGCAAAGTGTGGAGCAGATGCCCAGGAGTGGCTCTCAAGACAAACGTGGATGTTCTCTTCCAAGTGGTAAGGAGGGTGTACCCTCCATGAAAGCCCCAAGGTCAAGGACATTTGGGAGACCTCACCACCTCTCTGTACCCCACCTGTCACTGGGTGGCCAAGCTTCACTCAGGAAGGAGGAAGACATAACAGGGCCAGAGCACTTGGATTCCTGGGAAGTGACTTTTAGGGTTACCATCCAGAAAGCATTGACATTTTAAAGAAGAACAGGATGAGGAAATCTGAGGAATGAATTGTAGGAGGGGTTTGACATACTTTAGCAACTGAGGTCAGGGATTTTGGAGGGCCCAAGGGGTCCCTCAAATTGTACCCTGCAGGGGCATCATTGGGCCAGCCTTGCAAATCTGTGCTTTCTCTTCTTCCTCTGACCTTCCTTTTCTTTCCCTTTCTTTGAATTGAACCAAACTTTTAGACCTGCCCCCAAGAAAGCAGCATTGCCGCCCCCCCCCACCCCGCGCTGTGTACTGCCTACTTCTGTTGAGCAATCAATACTTGACAAGGTCTCACTAGATTGCCACAATATTCCCCCAGGGTTGATAAGTGAACATTTTATACCCACTTTACAGATGAGAAAATGGGAGATTCAGAGAAGTGATATATTAAGGAGATTGTCCTTATCTCCTGACATTCAAAAGAGATTAGTGACCTATTCAGAGGCAGGAGAAGCACATTTCATTAAGATGTGTGCCTATGGAATATCATTTGATTTTTTTTAAGATGAATAGCATCAAGGACACCATTTTATTCATCAAACAGACTAAAGTAGCTAAAACTTAGCTAAACTGTTTTATTTTTAAAAATTAACAACAAAACCTTGACTAAATAAATATCAACATGAAACGAAGCACAAAATCCCAGATGGTTTTGAGACATTGGGTGTGACTGGGTGCATGCACAGGCTCCAGGAGCCTCTCATGCCTGTCTCTGAAATGTCACTCCAGTATTTGGAGGTGTCATCTCATGGACTTCTCTTTCTTTCTGTGCGGATTGTAACCCACCAGGGCCTTTCATCCTATCCTTGTCCATGTCTTCCTCCTGGCCTCCTGCTTCTGGGCCTTTATCCAAGGCTCTGGGGCAGCAATCTGACTGCTCTCATTACCTGACCTGCCCACATCTATTTCCTGTACGAGCCAACGTCTTTTGGGTGTCTTCTTTCTCGCTCGTCTCTGCCTTTGGGTCACTTGTCACTAGGAAAGAGTGTCCTGACATCCTGATGGCCCCGGGGTGGGAGTGGGATGTGTCAGAAAATCCTAGAATCGGAAGGGGCCTAAGTAACCAGCAGAGCCAACCCTGGGTGAGAAGCTACTCTCTAATATTCCTGGCAAACATTCGGCTGGCCTGTGTTGGCTTAGGGGGAGGCTGCCGCTTCCCAAGGGAGCCTGTTCTACTTTAGGGTGGCATCCTAGGGAAGTTTGCCCAACGTTGAGCTAAAACCGGCCTCTTGGCGACTTCTGCTCATTGCTATTGGTTTTGCCCTGCGTAGGCAAACAGATCAAGTCCAAACAGCCACTAAACATTTATTAATCACTTACTGTGTGCTAGGCTCTGAGGACACAAGTCCAGAGTTTGGAACAATCCCTACTCATAGGGGTCTTATATTCTAAGGAAGAAAATGATGAAGACATATAAGAATATATAGAGTATAGTGAATAAATACCAGTATGCGCAACAATAGCGATCTATAGTGTCAGGAAAGGCTTCAGGCAGAAAATGGGCCCTGAGCTGCAGCGTAAAGGAAGAGAGGGGCTTCGTGAAAGGGAAGGAAGGGGGGAGGTGCATTCTGGGCCTGGAGAAGTGTCAACGTAAAGGGAAAGAGAATGACACAAGGCCGGGAGAGGGACAGTAATGTCCGAGGAAGCTGGAAAGATTGGGACCGCGTAGTGTAGGGCTTTAGAAGCTGAACAGAAGACGTTCTATTTGATCCGAGAGTCAATAGGAAGCCACTGGAGTTGTTTGACTAGGGGAGTCACATGGTCATATTTGAGCTTAGGGAAAATGACTTTGGTGGTAGGGTGTCCTGTGGGCTGGGTAATGACAGACAAGGCAGGGAGGGCAATTAGGAGTTTGTTGCAATGATCTGGGTGACAATTGAGGAGGGCCTCAATTAAGGTGGTGGCTATGGGAGTGGAGAGAAGGGATCAGATGGAAAAGATGTTGTGAACAATTGAATTGTCAGCCAGTTGTATATATGGGGTGAGAGATAATGCTGAGATTATGACTTGAGATGGGAATAATGGTAATGCCTTGAACAGAAGCAGAGAAGTTTGGAAGAGGGGAATGTTTAAGAAGAAAGATAATGCACTTAGATTTAGACATGGTAGATTCAGCATATCTCTGGGAAATACAGTTTGAAATGGCAACAAGGGGTCAAGAAGGATGAGGACTGGGAAAAGACCATCAGATTTGGCAATTAAGAAGTCATTTATCAATTTAGGTCAGGGATGAGGTCAGGGATTGCCAAGGGTGAGGAATAAGAGGAGAGGAAGTGGGGGCATTGAGTTTAGACAACTTTTTTCAAAGAGTTTGGCTAAGAAAGGGAAGAGAGATAGGACAATAGTTTGAAGAGATGGGAAGGTCCAGTGAAGGATTTTTAAGGGTGGGGAGAACCAGATGATAGGGAGACATTGAAGGTTCAAGAGGGGGGAATGATTGAGGATGCAATCTGCTGGCAAAGATAGAAGGGGATGGATTCAAGGGGACACACAGAGGGGTTGACCTGGATAAGGAGCAGGGCCACCTCTGTTAGAGAAGAGTGGCAGATGATGTCAAGAGGGTTTGAGAGGAAGAGAATGGGGGGTCAGGAAGCTTGTGTTGAATGTCCTCAGATTTTTTTTTCAGTAAAGTAAAAGGAAGCCCATCTGAGAGAATTAGAGGAAAAAGGAAGTGTGGAAAGAGGGAAGAAAAGGTTTCAGGGGGGAAGAAAAAGTTTGGAATAGCTTCTATGGGATATGAGATAGGGAATCCATTAGGGAAGATAACAAGGTTGCTTTACAGCAGTGAGGGCCCACTTCAGAGAAATTCTGATCCCTTTTCTGTTTCATAAACTCTTCAAATACTTGAAATACTAGTGTGTTCCTCCCATACCCTTAATACCATCTCATAATTGTATAGATTTAGAGCCATAAGAGATCCTCAGAGGTCATCTGGTCCACCCCTGCCCCCCATCACCTTATACCATAAGCTGAGCACAGAGACGTTAAGTGATTGATTGTTGAAAGTCACAATGTAATAGTAGTAGTGGTGGTGGTGGTAGCTGTAGCTGTAGCTGTAGCTGTAGTTGTAGTAGTAGGAGACTGACATTTCTAAAGCACTTTAAGGTTTGCATTTGCCATCCCATGGAGTCTCATAATAACCCTGTATTGTCAGTGCCATAATTATCCCCATTTTACCAATAGGGAAGCTAAGGATAATAAAGATGATTTCTTTGCCCATCTTCCCACAGCACGTCTTTCAACTAATTCCCAGATCCTCACAGGCTGTGGACTCAAGGCTCTTTGATGTCCTGTCAGCCCTCTACTGCACACCCTCCTGTTTCTCAACATCTCTCCTAAGCTGTGGCTCCCCAAACTGAATCCACTACTCCAGGCCAGGACTGGCCATGGGAGAGGACAGACGGATTATCACCTTGGTATTCTGGACACGCCTCGTTGCTTAACACTGGGTAAGTTTACATTCTCTACATTCCCCCTATTCTCCTGAGTCTTAAAAAAATTTTTCAGTTCACAAGCATTTATTTCCTCCTACTCCTCTACCACAATTGAGAGAGAAAAAGAGGAAGAAAAGTAAAATCCTTATAACAAATATGCAAAATTAAGTAAAACAAATTTTCAACAACAAAATGTATATATTCAAAACCAAATGTATATATTGTCCTATTTCTGCTCACCTCACCCTCCATCAGTTCAGATAAATCTTTCCAGATTTGTCTGAAACTTTCCCTTTCCTCATTTCTTACGGCACAATAATATTCCATTACATTCATATGCCATCATTTGTATGGCCTTTCTTCAATAGACACAGCCCTTAGTTTCCAAACCTTTGCTTTTACTATGACTATTTTTTTAATATATGTTTTCTATATCTATGTGGAGCTTATCTTGTTAAGTGATGTGAGATGTTGGTTTGTACCTAATTTATGTCAGTGGACAGCTATGTGGTATGGTGGATACAAAGCTGAGCCTGGAGTCAGGACAACTCTTCTTCCTGAGTTCAAATCTGGCCTCAGACACTTACTAGCTGTGTGACCCTGGGCAAGTTTCTTAACCCTGTTTGTCTCAGTTTCTTCTTCTGTAAAATGGGGACACACTAGAAGAGGAAATGGCAAACCACTCTAGGATCTTTGTCAAGAAAGCCTTGGCGGAGCCAAGATGGCGGCTGGAAAGCAGTGACTGGCTTGAGCTCCCCACCAAGTCCCTCCAAAAACCTATAAAAAAAATGGCTCTGAACCAATTCTAGAGCTGCAGAACCCACAAAGTGG
>CM053628.1:4674829-4690844 GCA_028646595.1 Phalanger gymnotis | reverse complement strand
AAACAAATATCTATGGACAGACCAGATATATCAGATAGATTAGAAATAATCACCAGAAAGAAGGCACTATAATTAAGGGAGATGGGGAAAGGCTTCCTGCTGAAGAGGAGATTTTAAATGGGAATTGAAAGAAGCCAGGGGGCAGAAATAAGGAGAGAGAGAGAAATTCCACCCACTATGGACAGCAAGAAAAAATGCCTGGTGTCAGAAGATGGAGTGTCTTGTTTGCAAAATATCAAGGAAGCCAGGGTCACTGGCTCATAGAGGATGGTTGTGGAGGGCCAGGTGAGATGTGAGGTGTATAATAAGACTGAAAAAGTGGGACAGGAAGGTCATGAAGGGCTTTAAACACCACCACATTTTCTCTTTGCTCCTGGAGGCCTCACAGAGCCACTGGAGTTTACTAGGTGAGGGGGCCTCATAGTCAGACACTTGCTTTGACAACTGAGTGCAGAATGGCCTGGCTAGTTTCTTCTGATTTCTCTTTTAACTTTGGTTCTAATAGATCTGGGCAGTTTTCACTGATGAGTTCTTGGTATATAGTATCTACGTTTTTTCCCAGAGATTTCAGGGAGTCCAGTGATTCCTAAATCGTCTTTCCTTGACCTGTTTCCCAGGTCAGTTGTTTTTGCTATCAGGGATCTCACACTTGCTTCTAGTTATTCAGTCATTTGAATTTGTTCTAATGTTGTTTGCTCTCTCAGGGAGCAATCGATTTCTATTTGGTCTATTCTAGTTTTCAGAAAGTCTATAACTTGGGTGAGGTTTAACAATTTTTCTCCTAAGCTATTTATTATTCTCCTTTCCATTCTTCCCCCACAGAGCTTTTGTTTCATCTTTTTTAATCTCTTGTTTAATTTCTTCTAGGTGTTTGTACAGTCTTTGTTGTGGAAAATCCATTTTTTTTCCTTTGAGTCTCCCTCTAGGGTGAATTCTGGGGCATCTCTAAGGCTATGATACTTACTCATACTGTTCAGTGGCCTCTTTGGTTTACTCATCTCTCCAATTTTAGTTCTTAAATTGGAACTTCATTCCAAGCCAAAGCTCTGATACAATACACTGGGAGCTGTTGTTCCTGGTGGCTTCCAATGTCTCCTGTCAGTTTCTGACAACTCTAGGGCTTCTGATCAGTGGAGTAAGTACGTGGGACAAGGGCAGTCCACCTCCATTTTAGCAATCATCTCGGCCAGAAGTTACTAAGTGACATTAATAAATGTGTGTTGATTTGGAATGAGACATATGGTCTCTCCCCCTAAACCTGCCCCGGGCCAACTTCCCTATTTTTGCTGAGGGCACTGCCAACATCTTAGTTATAAATCAATCAATCATCAAGTATTTATTAAGCTCTTCTTACATGTAAGGCACAGTGCTAGGAGCAGGGGACAACAAAGTGAGGACTCAGTCTATTCCAGGGATGGGGGTGGAGGTTAAGAAATGGAGCTTTTTCAAAGGCGTGGAGATAAGAGATGGAATGTCTCGTGCGAGGAAGCCCAGAGCAGCTGGTTTGGCTGGAACACACAGTGAGTAAAGGGAGAATGCGTAGTACAGCAGCAAAGGAAGCCTAGGGCCGGGTTCTAAGCGTCTCTAGAAGTCAAGCAGAGGAGCTCGTAGTAAGCAGAGAGTCCATTGAGAGCCCTAGTATACACCCCGACTAGATTAGAATGTAATTGGGAAGCGTTTAACGAAATAAATAAAAATACAACACGGGTAATGTTAATTTGTGGTTTTCTAAGTCAAAACACTGTTTCCATGTAAGTTTGACTCCATTGGCCTAACTGATTTCCCTGCCTCAAGTCTCTCACCTCTTCCAGGCATCTGTAGCTACGGCTGCCCAGCAAGTAACCTTACTAATGCCTTGCTAGGACTGCCCTTCAGTGGTTTCCAAGTCCTGACCCATCTCGTCCCAATCTACCTATGATGATTTCTACCCGTGTCCTAAATACCCTCTGCCCTCCGGCCGTACTCCATCCCCAATTCCTGCTCTTCCATCCTCAAAAGTTATCCCCCAAGCCTGCAATGGGCTACTTTCCATTTCTATCTGGTCAAGTCTCTGCCTCGTGACAGCTGCCAATACTGGCCCGTTCCGCCAGTGAAGCTATTCCTCAGAGCCCCTCTCTTCCTTTAAGGTATAGCTCAGACAGCACCATTGGCAGAAGCGTTTTTTCATCCTCCCTCCCCAGCTACTTTGGAAAGAACCTCTTGGTTTATTTGTACCGATTCACCTCTTATTGAAACAATATCGATTTTTTTATGTACTTCTTGTCCTCCTGACTGGTACGCGAGCTCCTTGGGTTATTTCATTCTACATATTGATACCCCTAGGCCAAGCACAGTGCCTGGCCAACAGTAAATAACTATGTGCTGACTGACTGACTTTTAAATTAGTCAAAGAGTCTTCACCCTTAGACTAGAGTCCAGGATTGATTTTTTTCAAAAGAGACAACCAAGCTTTGTTCACAACTAGTTCATGGCTCTCACTGATGGTTCTCACCTGACAAAGGTATCTGGCCTGCTTAATGCAGGTGGAGTAATGGATTGATTCATTTCAACCAACTCCTACTATTACCTAAGCAGTTGATATTTCTTCCTTCTTCTAGAAGTGCTTTTCACTCCGCCCCCGCCCCCACCCCCAACGAGTGGGATGAGCAGCTGAAACTCTGGAATCCTCATCACTTGATGCTCCCCAGTGTGGAAGACAACGTGATTTTCACTGGCCAGGAGCTCACTAAAGAAGGGAGATCACACTTGTAAACAGCACTAATTACTCTCAGAGAACTCTGAGCACAGAGAGGAAGGACAGAAAGCATTTTTTCCAGCCCCCTCATTTTCTACCTCGGGAAAACTGTAGATCAGGGAGGGAAAGACATTCGCTCTGCTCCCAGCACAAAGTCAGAGTGGGAGCCAGAGCTGGCATTAAAACATGAGCCTCCAGACCGTTCCCTGCTCTTTTTTCCAAAAAAGCAGATTTCAACTTAGCAAAGGACCTTCCAAGTAAAGAAAGCAAACCTAATTTTCCTGCTCATTGGTGTCAGCAAAAGGCTCAAATTCCCCAGACTTGACAGCTATGTTCTAGAGAGATTCAAAATAAGAAGTCATCACGAGGTGACATGACTCCCCACTCAGTCTTTCACCAAAAGGCCAGCACCAGGGAGAAGGTCTCCACTGGGCATAAATAGCAAAAGAGATATACAAACTGCCCAAGAAGTCCCTGCGTGGCTAGGAAGCTGAACTGCCCCTACCCGTAACAGTCCTTTCCAGATTCCCTCTAGCTCCCACTTCCACGGGAAGGGCCCTGGCCTGGGACTCAGAATACATGGGTTCCAAGGCCCTGTTTGCCATTGGGTTTTTTCCTGTCTCTGAGCCTCAGTCTCCTCAGCTGTAAAATGAAAAGCTAGATATCTAAAGGCCCTTCAAGATCTGACAAACCTGTGAGTCACTGACTTGGGGTTGGGACTTTTGAAAAACATTTTTATTGATGCTTTTTAAAAATATTGCTGTCACTTACTAATGCCTATTTCCATCCCCAACAGAACTCTCTTGTATCAAAGAAGCGGCGTATGCCTCACTCTGCACCTAGAGATCCCCTCTCTTCAAGAAAAGGGCGGCTTTAGGCACAAAGAGGTCACTAACATTCTTCTGCAGTCATGACTGGTCACTGGATGGATCTGAGCTCTGAAGTCGGCCAATGCATTCCTTTACATTCTTGGGATCATTGGGTCAGCTGGGGACTTTTCACAGAATGCCTTTTTCTTGTCCTTTGCTCGCCTGGTAAAAAGCAGACAGACTGGGCTGCTGCTTTTTCCCAAGAGTTGGCAGCCAAGGAGCTTGGGGAGCAGGCAGAAGTAGTCTTAGGAAGCTATGCCAGAAAGCTATAGGCAACAGCAGACACAAGGAAGACTTTCTTTAGAGAAAGCTATTGTTGATTGTTTCTGAAAATATCAAACACAAGTGTGTACTGTTCCTCAGATGATAAAGCGATCCCAGGAACTGAAACCTGAGTCCACTGGGTGGGACTGAGGAGACCACAGAACACTGTGTCGGAACAATGGCTTCTGGAGAAAAGGCTCAGAGATGCTTTCATCCCATCAATGCCTTGCAGAGAACACATTCCATTGTAATGAACATATCTGATGTATTTGGACTGTACTAATGGACTGACCAAAATTCAGGCTAGGGGTAGAGTACCAGACGGCCGGCCCTTAAAGATACAGATGGCCAACTTTCACAATATCATAGATTTGGGGCCTGAAACAACCTCAGACAACATCTTGCCCAATCCCCTTTCACGGATTAGGAAACTGAGGTATAAGGAGGTGAAATGGTCATAGAAGCAGATTTGGGATTAAAACCCAGGCCTTCTGCCTCCAAAGCCAGCACTCTTCCTCAACTAACATTGGGACACATAGCCTTGGGTCTGTGGTGCCTTTGCTGGGGTGTCACTGGGCCAAGTGTAGGTAGGCCTGGCTCTGATCGAGGAATCCAGTGACAAAGGTATCTGTTCCACATACCAGTGGCTACACACTCTGTTCTTCTCTGCTCCTTTGCCCAGCCCACTGGAACCTGCCACCTCTCATACTTCTGGCTCCCTGAGAGCCTGTAGCTGGCATCTCTGATAGCAAAGCTTTCATTTGAGCCTTACTGTGCCTCTGTTATAGAAAGAGTACAGATGGTACAATATTATCCCCGCTTTACAAACGCGGAACTGAGGACCAGAAAGGGGTAGAGACTTGCTCCAGGCCTCAGAACTAGGAAATGGCTACAGGTAATATACCCAGAGTGCTCTGGGGAGGGAGGGAGAGGAGGGGAATCAGAACCTGGGAGTTTATGAGTGGAGTTGCCAGGTTGGAAACTCCCTCCGCCCATGCAGGCTGGCAATGACTTAATGCAGCATTTCAATTCTTAGAGATTGTATGGCTCACTAGGGGAGCTAGTGGCTTGCCCCAATCACACACTGTATATGTGTCAGAGGCTACACTTGAACCCCAGGCCTCCCCGACTCCAAGGCCCTCCCTTGGAGTGATGGTGGATGAATCCACCACTCTCAGGAGTTTCCCCTATGTCTTTTAAGCCCAAATCCAGTGACTTCAGGCATTTTACAGCTGCTCAGCTGGTCCCCCTGAGGGTCTCAGTAACAATCTTTTACATCTGTAAAATGCTCCAAACTTTGTCAAAGGTCTGTTACAAACACCGTTCTCATCTGCTGTGAAGCGCAAGGGCCATTCTTCTTCTTACTACTACTAGCTAGCATTTATGTAATGCTTTAAAGTTTGCAAAGCACTTTACTTAGGTCATTTTATTTGCTCTTCATAACAACCTTATTTCAAGTGCTAGCTGTGTGAGGCAGTGACTGAGCTAGATAACCCCCAAAGTTCCTTTCTGTTCTATGGCTCTCTTGTAAATGTGGATGGGGCTCAGCTTAGCCCTCGCAAACCTTGGCATGTATTTCTGGAGACTGGAATGGTAAAAAGTTTTGTTTCACAGTGGGTTGGCTACTAGTCCTGGAGTTAGGAAGCCCTGGGTTTGAATTCTTCTTTTAACACTTGTTGTGTGTGACCCTGAGCAAATCACTCGACCTTTGGGAGAATCTACAAAATGGGATCCCTAAAGATCCCTGCAAAGCTTACTTCCCAAGGTTATTGTGATACCGAGCTGTGAGAATGCATGTAAATCAATAACCCATCAGCAAACATTAATTTAAGGTGCCGCTATATAAGCCAGGCATTGCACTAGGTACTAGAAAGACAAAAACAAAGGTGGAAACTATGCCCCCTCCCAAGTCACTGCAAATTTTAACATGCCAGAGAAATGCCAACCAACTGTTTCCATCAATCTGATCTGAAGCTTTCAGAAGCTTTTCACACTTTGATGAACTTTCCCCAAGTTCACTTCAAAATATCTGCAATTATTTGGCACTCTTGCCCCAAAGGATTCTGCAGCTTTGGCTCTGTAAGAATGAGTTTGGGCTTTAGAGGCTTTTTGGAAACTCGGACACATCTAGAGTTAGCAATCGCGTCCTCCCAGGATGGGATTCAGACTCTGGAGAACGTGAACCTGTTGTGTGGTTTTTCAAATATTTTGATAACTCTCTTAATGCAATTGCTTTGCTTTGTAAATCCTACGTATCTTATTGTCTGAACAGGCTGCCAAAGGGGTCCATGGTCCCAAAAAGATTAAGAACCCCAGTCCAAAGAAAGAAACAAACCCCCTCTATTTTATAGCTCTCTGTTCTTTGAGACACTAAGGGGTATGGCCAAGAGGAACAGCTTAATTTGGCTTCCTTTTGTCCACTTTTGGCAGCCCAACAACAAAGCACAAAGGGAGTGGTTTGGTCATCAAAGTGTCCTCGGATTCTTGTGACCTTGCTTGGGCACCAGCATGGAGGAATGGCATCATGTGCTTTGGGTGGCAGTCCATGGCAGGAACCGAGTGTAAGGTGTGGCTGCCACAGAAGCAGGACAAAGAAAGTCGTCCATGCAAAGCAGGGCGTCCATGCTCTGGAATCCTGACTGAGAGTCCGCCAGAAGTCTAAGAGCCAGTTGCTAAGTCAGAGAGGAGATTACGGTATATAGGAAAATGCTTTCTTTATCTTCCTCTCCCTCTCTCCCATTCCTTGTCTACCAAGCTCCTTTTGTTTCCCCAGTGACACTGATATAAAATAATTCACAGTAAAGCACCAATTCCCAAAGGGTGAGTTGGTACTGCTGGGTACGTGAGCCACGGAGGACTCTACTCCTACCCCAGTCTACTAGTCCACTCTGAATAGCTTAGGGAGAGGGAGATTGTTCGAGTCCCAACACCGCAATTTGGCCAACACAGGATTAGAGGGAGAAGTGAAGGCAAGGGAAGGAGAGAGAGATAGGTGTGACACATTCCCTGCCCTCAAGAAGGGCATATATTCTACATAAACAAGAGTAATCATTATTGTGCTTCTTATTTGTGTAGATGTCACCTCCTTCCAGTAAAATGTGAGTTCCTTGAGGAAATATATTTTGTCATTTTATTTTCCATTTCTGTACCCTGAGTGCCTAGCCCAGTGTCTTATGCTTAATGAATATTTACTGAACTGAATCCGTTCCCTGCGAACAAGACATGTGAGACTAAAGTCATTTCCTTTCTTGCCAGGGTGACTGTACTGCTAGAACAGACACCACACATCTGGGTTTCAGCAAGGCATTTGACAAGGTGTTTCACACAATCATCCAATTCCACGGATTTGCAGCTGCTTGAATGAACACGCCTAAGGAATGTCGCTTAATGGAGCCGTCTCATCTTACTGTTAAGGCTCTCTGTCTGCTCAACATTTGCTATCAATGACGTGAGAGAAAGTATAGAGATGGCTCGTTTATCAAATATGTGACCAACCCAAAGCTGGGAGATATAGCAAGTTCTGTGGAAGCCAAGGTCAGGCTGCAAACATATCCTGATGCCCAGGGATGCAGGACAAAAATCTAACATAGTGAAAGTGACTACAATACTTTGAGTATGCAGGATTTAGCCTTGGTGCCTTGACCAAAGCCAACCAGAACTTTCCCCACACTTTTATTAAATGGCTTCAGGAGGGGCCATACCAAAAAAAATCACTTGGTGGCCAAGCCTCTAATCCTCTCCGAACTTAGCTGGCTAGCCTTTGAACTACAGACACACATAATTCCTGCCTTTTAGTCACACATAGCTGGACCTGTGCTTTTTCTGGTTCAGAAGGACCAGCCAGAGTTTGCATCATTTTCCCTGCAAAGTTTTGGAGAACCCAGGATTACCTCCATGCCCCAGCAAGCCACTAGAAATGGCCTGGTTCAATAGAGGATCGATGTAAATGTCTACACAGTTTGAAAAAATCAACCATGCAATACAGGACGAGAGATATGTGGTAGACAGCTATTCATGTGAAAAAGACATGGTGGGGTGTGTGTGTGTGTGTGTGGTCTATAAGCTCAATATAAACCAGTATGACCTGGAATTCAAAAAAGGTAATGGGATCTTGGGTTAAGTTAATGGCAACATGGCATCTAGAATGAGGAAGATGATGGTCCTTTCACCCTTTCCGCTCATATCTAGAATATTGTGTCCATTTCCAGACACCGTCTTTTAGGAACAACACTGACAAACTAGAGTATAGCTGGGGAAGACAACCAGGATGGTAAAGGGATTCAAGACTATGCCATGTGAAATCTGGTTGATGTTTCCCTTGAAGAAGAGAAGATTTGTAGAAAGTAGAATGAATGAATGAATAAGACTTTAAGTGCTTACTATGTGTCAAAGCACTGTGCTAAACAGTGAGGATGAAAATAGGAAAAACAGGCAGTCCCTGCCTGCAAGGAGTTTCCATTCTAACAAGGGAAGCCAACACATATAAGGAAGTGGCAGCAAGGGAGTCAGAGGCATGGTGAGTGGAGCCATAGGGAAACTGACTGACTTATCTTTCCAGGAAGAGTAGTGCTGTCCCCAAGGCTAGAGGTGGAAGGTGTGTGTATGTGCAGGGGGAGAGGGGTAAAGAACGGTCACCAAATCAAACATCGGGCCCCCAAGTCAGGAGCTAGAAAGCAGGGTTGGAGACTGGAGAGAAGCTGGCCCTGAGTGCAGTTTTCCAGTATTAAAAGCAGGAGTTCTCATGTTTTTTGTATCATGGACGCTTTTCATCGTCTTTCTGGTGAAATCTTTTCAAAATAACATTTTTAACTAATTGAAGGAAATGATAAATTTCAGTTAGAGATTAGTGAAAATAAAGGTGTCATTTTTCCCCATCTGAGTTCACAGTCCCCTTGAAATGTAACCAGGGACTCCTTAGGAGTCTGTGGACCCTAGATTAAGGGCCTCTGATTTATGTGGAAAAGAGAATTGTTTTTCTTTTTTTTTTTTTTGCTTGCCCACAGAGAGCAGAATTAGACTTAATGTCCAGCAATTACAGAGAGGAATATTTAAGCTTGTCACAAGAAAAAGTTTCTCACCATGAGAGCTATCCAGAAAAATGTGCTATCTCCAAAGGCAGTAATTGCCCCTTCAAGAAGGTCTTTCAGTGAAAACTGGATATCTGCTTACCAGAGATATCGTGGTTGGCATGGGCTGGACAAGACGACCCCTCAGATCACTTCTAGGTCATGGGAGATTCTATGACTCTAAGTTATGGGGATGCAGATTTTGACCTCAATATACAGAAAAGGTTTCCTAACAATCAGAAGTGTCCATAGATGCAGTGGGCTGCTTTGTAAGGAAGTGGATTTCCAGGTGGGGATGGTATAAAGGGAACTCCTCCACTACCACATCTACTTAAGAATTTTATGATTTCATAATTGTTTACTCCTTTCTAAGCTCAGCAGAGATTTTCCTGACACTGTGCGGATGCAGGGAAAAAGGGAACAGGGGTAAAGAGGAGGGGATGAGGGAAGAAAAAGGGAGAGAGGATCTTGGTTTGGCAACTGCCCAGTTGTGAAACATTCTTGGAAGTACTCCACTCCAGCTGTTAAGTGGAGGCCTGCTCAGTATACAGTAGAAGTCATTACAGTTACAACTCCCTAGAGTTTCTTAACTTCTTAACTACAGTTTCCTAATTGAAATCCAAATAGTAATTAAGTGCAAAGCCTTCTCTGAAGTAGCTTGTTGATGATAAAGTAGAAACCAGATGCTGAGGTTGCAGAGTAGGCTGAAATGAAGAAAAACAAGAGATGACTTATTGAATTCCAGCTGCTGCCTCTGACAAGTATTTGCTATGCCACCTGATAGGTCCAGAGCAGGCTGAACCAAATCTTTAGTCATTAATTCTCTTAATTAGTTCCAATAGCTTTGTAGAGCACTTCTGCCATTAATGGCTCAAATCTCTGACAGTCTTGGGAAGGAGGAATTAGAATTTCTACAGAAACTTTCTGAAGAATAAAAGGCACTGAGAACTTTTCACTACAAAGGCTCTTAATTATGAGACAGCACTGTGTAGAAGAGGATGCTTTCCATACAGAAGGAACTAGTACCCAATAGTTGTAGTTCAGAGCCGAATGCTGCCATATTCTCCGATGGGTTCTTTGACATGACAAAGTGTCCCCTGAGGGGCCATAGTGACATGGAGATAAAGAGGCTCACGCCTACAACCGTACTATGCTCTTCTCTCATCAAAGCAAATGCAAAAGATACATTTAGCACAAGCTCTACTGACAGACAGAAGGGATCCCAGAGCTATGGAATCTATGGGGTAGCTATCTAGTGCGGCCTGGCCCGGGATGAGAATTCCTCCTACAACACAAAAGACAACTCTAGGTCCATTCAGCCCACCTGAGGCCAGCTCTGACTGGGAGGAAGTGTTTCCAGACACAAAGTCTAACTTTGACTCTGTGCAGCAAGCTTCTCCCTGTCCCCAGGGATCAAACCTAGCACGACCAAGCCCTCTTCCACAAGACAACCCTTCAAAAACTTGCAGACAGCTTTCCTGTTCTTTCCCTACCCACATAGTCTTCTGTAGCTTAAACATCCCCAATTTCTTCAAGGGGGATCCTTACGGAGCAGGCCTTGGGGCTCTTCAGCATGCTGGGTGCCCTTCTCTGCACACTTTCTTGTTTACCACTGTCTCTATCAATGACAATACTTTCATTTCTGTCTTCATACCTCCAACACTTAGTCCACTGTCTGACACATAGTAAGTGCTTGTTGTTTATTATACTGATCGAGAAAAAAGCAGCCATCCCCCGATGGGCATTGGTCCTGGGAGTACAGTTGGCAGAGGACCTGACTGTATTTCCATGGAAGCATCAGGAGCTAGGAAAACCTCCATCTTGGCCCTATCTGCACAGTATATCACAGCACCCTCCTCTAGATAATCAGCTTATCTTCCCCTGGATTTCTCAAAGACAAAGCAAAGTCACCAAAAACTGTCTCTAATTTACCAGCCCAAGGTTAGGCCAGACACAGGTTGGAAGAAATGACAGGTTCACTTCACAAGTCATTCAAACTAGAGCTGGGGAGAAACGTCTATCACTACTGGACTCCCTGGGCTTACGAGGGCCATCTAATACAAACCATGGAGCCATGCTGCACATTGGGCACTGTGCTAGGAGGTGAAGGCCACAAGGCAAAAATGAAAAAAGAAAACCAAATCCCTGATCTCAAAAAGCTTACCTTCTACAAATTGATACAACATGCAAACAGGGAAGCTACTGTAGACTTTGAAAAGAGACCTCAGAGATCAGCTGGTACAAGCTCCCACCCCCAACTCCCAGGTTGGAGATAGAGAAACTGAGACCCAAACTGGGCCTGCGTCTTGCCTACTGCCTCTAGGATAGAAAGCACATTATTTTTTTGGCATTTCAAGCCTTTATAATCTGTCTCTAGCCTACCTTTCCAGGGTTATTGTACGTTTTCCAAAATGGTGTACTTGCTCTTCCCCCATGACACATCTGATATGCCTTTGCTCAGCCTGTCCTAATACCCAGGGTATAATTCCTCCTCACTCACGCCTCTTAGAATTTCCAGCTACGTCTGAGGCCCAATGTAAGAGCCTCTCCTGATGCTCCCTCCCTTCCACCTCTGCACTCTCATATTATTTTCCATTTACTTTGTATTTCCTTATCTGTGTATGCCTCAATTCCCTTGAGTAGAATGTAAGCTAATTGAGGGCAAGCATTGTTTTGTCTTTATAGTCTCAATTCCTAGTACATGTTGAATGAATAAATAAATGAAGTCCATCCATCCAGAGCTACACTTTTCAGTCTAAAGCTACTAAATGGTTCTAGAAATGGGGATTCTGTCTTGTGTTAAGTATCCATCCGAATTAGGCTTGGGGTTAGAAATAGAATTAACCTTACTCTGTGCTAGAAAGATTCCATTTATGGCCTGGCCTCACCTTTCTGTGCTGCCATATTTGCAATGGCTGCTTTCAATCTAGTGCTTTTGTGTATTTGAGGATGCGACCCCTTCAAGTTCAAGGTTCACTGGGAAAACACATTGTACCTGAGAGCCAAGTTTGCACCTGATGGTGAAACAAGCATCCGGATGTCAGGTACAGAGAACTTACTGGGAAGATAAGATGAAGAAACAATGAAAGGAAAATACTAGGAACTGGCTTTCTCCCAAAAGAACAGTGTTGATCACAGATGGACTGAGATTCTAACCTCAAATATGTGATTTGCTAGCTACGTGCCTGTGGGCAAGGCAAAAAAAAAATCAGATTCTCAAAGAGTTAGAAGGAAGCTCAGGAGCTACTGGATCTGTCTGTCTCCCTCCCTCCCTCCCTCCCTCTTAATTTAGTAAACATCACTTTTGCTTCCCAATGGCTTCCTGCTCGTCCTCACTCCCCCTCACAACAAAGAAGTACAGCTAAATAGAAGACATGTACACATTGCCATATGTGCTCCAATAGGGACCTAGAGTCTCCAGCACATCTCAGCTGAGAGGAGGGAGACATGTTCTACCAACAGTTCAACGAGGCCAGATTAGTCACTGTATTAAACCGCTCTTCTGCATGACAGCCTATCTAAGACTTGAAGACAGCTATGATGGGAAAGTGTGGGATTTGGAATCAGAGGACCTGGGTTCAAATCTTGACTCTGTCCTTCACTACCAGCATGACTGTGACCAAGTCCCTTAACCTGTTTAAACTTCTATATTCTCAATCATAAGAGGAGGGTGCTAGACTAGAAATTACTTCCAAAGTCCCTTACATCTCTATATGTAAGATCTAAAGAGCCCTCACCCCCAATCTTCTCTTCTCCAGGCTAAATGTCTTTAATTCCTTCAACTAATCCTCATATGGCTTGATATTTAAGCCCTTCACCAACCTGGCTACTCTCCTCTGGATGTTCTCGAGTTCATCAGTATTCTTTTTCTAAAATGTGTCTTTGGATGCTAAAAGGTAAATGCTACTTCCCTAATGATTATAGGTTTTCCTTGGCTGTGGAACAGACTTTGTGATGAACTGAAAGGGAAACTATTAATGTCCTACTATCTTATTCTTCCAGTGATGCTAAGTGACTACAGATTTGCTGCATACAAGAAAGATGTTTAAAGCATTTAGATGTACACAGAGTGAAACTAAAGGACTGAACAAAACATTCTATGCTTCAAGCAATTAAAAAAACCCTCTAGAATTTCAATAACAATTTTGCATCAGGCAATAACCAACAAAGTCAAGAAAGATAAATAGGCAAATGACAATACATTTAAAGACACCATAAATAATGAAAAAATCATGATTAAATATAGGTGCACCAAGGAGGCAGTAAAAGAGACAGAAGGAGTGGTTAAGAGGAAGGAGATCAGAAAAGAAAGCAGAGTAAGAAGAAGCTGTACATCCCAGTTTTCCCTCATGAGTACTCCACCAAAATCTCAGAAGAGTATGAAACCAAATATAGACCAGGAAATCCAAGAAGAAACCACAGAAGAATTCTTTTTCCAGCCTAATAGGAGGAGACAGCCACAGGCCTGAAGGCACTATGGAAAGGGCCCAGCTAGGAAGGCCCCAGGCAGAGCCTGGGGACTAAACTAGAGCCTGAGGCTAAATACTGGGTGAAAGAGCAACCAGATTCAATAGTGGCTGGGCCTGAAACAGTGTATCTACTGGGAGCAAGAACAGGAGCCAGCTAGCAGTTACATCATGGATATACTGTGGTCTGAGGAGGGGACCTGCAGCCATACTTGGGCCTCACCTGTGGCTGTGATTAAGATTCCAACTCAGAACTGGCCTGAGGCTGTGTACTGAGTGAGAAGCAGGAAAAAGAAGCAAGCAGCTTCCACATGGCATCGACCCCAGAATAGAGTCACAAATTCAGTTCCTAAACCTAGTCTGAGGCCTGCAGCTGAGTGACCAAGGAATGAGGGGCTCAAACCTAAGGATAGCCTGTGGTTCCATTGGTCTGAACCTCAAGAGCCTTTCAAATAGCTGACAGGGTATGAGCAGTCTACTGGAGCTCCAATCAGGGAAAAGCCTACATTTATGTCCTCTAGACCCAAACTGGAGTCAGGAGCTTACAAAGCTCAGACCAGGATCAGACTTCAACCTAAGTTACACTGTTTAGGATGCACTGAAAGTCTTGAGTGGCATAAACCTGGCATAAACCACTTCTGATGTCCTTGAAAAACAAAGTATTCAACAGCCAGAGAAAGCGGCAACAAGACCCATACCACATATAGCCACATACTCACGCATGCACACACACAAAAATACAAATCAGGACCAAATAAGGCCCTGGCATTCCCTCTAGAAGCATACAGATATAGATATAACACAAAGTTCCAATTCAGGAAGTAAGGCCAAAAGATTGAGGAAATAAAAAGAATCCCATGATATAGAGTTATTATGGTGTCAGGAGCACCCAAGACACAAACCCAAAAGAAGAAAATAACCCTAAGACTTCTACAAGCAAAGCCTCAAAGAAAAACACACCTTGGCCACAAGGTCAACTAAAAATTTCTCCAAAAAATGAAGAGGTTTTTTTTCTTTTAAAAGTTAAAAATCACATTATAAATTATATGAGAGCTCTAAAGGAAAGAACTGGAAAAGAAATTAGTTTTGGAAGAAAGACTTGGAAGGAGGACTAACAGCTTAGTACAAGAGATTAAAAAGCTTTTCGAATTAACAGACTCCTTCAAAGTTAAAACAGACCAAACACAAGTCAATTGCTTCATGATATACAAGAAATATAAAAACGAAATCAAAAGAATGAAAAAATAGAAGAAAACATGGAAAGTATTTGATATAAAAAACACCTGACCTAAAAAGAGATCAAGGAGAGATAATTTTAAAATCACCTCATTATCTGAAAGCCATGACCAAAAAACAAGCCTGAATATCATATTTCAATAAAAAATGAAAAAAAAAACTGCTCAGATCGATTAGAATTAGAGAGTAAGTAAAATTGGAAAGAATCCCCTAGTTACCTTCTGAAAGAAATCCCAAAATAATAACTCCCAGGAAAATTACAGCCAAAGTCCAGAATTTCTCTATCAAAGAAAAAATACTTCAAGCAGCCAGAAAGCAAGTGGTCATGTCCAAGGAACTACAGTCAAAAATCATACAAGATTTAGCACCTACCACTCCAAAAGAATGATGATGTTGGAATATCATATTCCAAAAGGCAAAAGTTATAGAATTACAACTAAGAATAACTTACTCAGAAAAAGTGACTATAAAATTGCTTGATCATGGGGCAGAGCCAAGTTGGGGGCTGGAAAGCAGGGACTTGCCTAAGGCGCTCCCCCATGACCCTCCAAACACTAATAAAAATGGCTCTGAACAAATTGTAGAACTGCAGAACCCATGAAATGGCAGAGGGAAGCAGGGCTCAAGCCCAGGACAGCCTGGATGGTCGCTGGGTAGGGTCTATCGCACGGAGCTGGGAGTGGAGGAGAGCAGAGCCCAGCATGGGTTGTGCCTAGACCAACCACACCAGGAGACGGGAGGAACAGACCCTAGCGCCCTGAATCAGTGAAGTATGGCAGTTACTAGACTTCTCAACCCAGAAACACCAAAGACAACAGAGAAGGTTAGTGGGAAAAACTGCAGGGGACAGAGTGAAAGGAGTTCACATTTTGGGCACTACCCCAGGGACAGTGGAGGAGGTGCAGCTACAGAATTACAGCTGCAGTTGCTTCCAACCCCAGGCCCACCTGGTGGGAGGAATTAAGTAGCGGAACAGAGCAGGAGTGCAGAGCCTGCTTAGATTTGAGTCCAGTCTGAATTGCCAGTTCTTGGAGGGACAGGAGCACTGGTGTGGCAGAGCTTGCTGTGCAGAAATAACTCTGAAAACAACTGCGCAGTCTCTCAAACTCAAGACTCAGAATCTAAATAGAGAAAATAACACCCTGAGAGGTAAAATCAACCAACTGGAAAAGGAGACTCAAAAGCAAAATGAAGACAGTAATTTGTTAAAAAATAGAGTTGAGCAAGTGGAAGCTAATGACTCTATGAGGCATCAAGAAGTAGTAAAACAAAATGTAAAGAATGAAAAAATAGAGAAAAATGTGAAATATCTCATTGGGAAAACAACTGACCTGGAAAATAGATTCAGGAGAGACAATTTAAGAGTTATCAGGCTACCGG
>CM053628.1:4652373-4674329 GCA_028646595.1 Phalanger gymnotis | reverse complement strand
CAATGCTGAAAACCAAACATGTCAAAAATAAATTTAAAAAAAAAAAAAGAAATCTGAAATTAAAAAAAAAAAAGAATATAAACAATACATTGTCTTGTAGCCCTTGAGTCAAAGTGTCTTCTCAGGTACCCAATTGTATGCTTGCATAGCTCTACGTGGTTCAAATTTTTTTTTATAAGAGAGGAGTATAAATGGAATTATTCTCAATTTTAATACATTTTCACTTTCAATTGCCTATGGGCTAAGAAAAATAACACAATTTTAAATGGGAATGTATATCCCACTGCAATAGGGCCAAGAAATTTAAAAATAGTGAAACAATACGTTCCAAAAATGTTTTTACTTTCTACATTAAAAGGCAAATGATTTCATGCAAAACATCTGGACTTATGAACATATTGGCTATGACTGGCTACCTTTTAAGTAGCCAGTAAGCTTCAAGAAGTCTGCAAGGAGGCAAAGACTAACATTTTAAAGCTGGGTGAAATATCAACTGGACATCTAAAATGTGAAAATGACATTACTCTACTAATAGTAGGAAATTCCACATCTCACAATTAGAAAGCAACTCGGGTTGATCATAGTTATACTTGTTATTCCCACAAAAACGTGATGAGAGAAGATGATGTGAAGTCTAAGGGCCTAATTGACTTGGAGGAGTTACATTCAAATTGTCACAGAATAAAACATTCTTAGAATAGAGTCATCAGAAACAACAAGCAAAAATTCACATCTATAAACCATTAGGTAATCTTGGAACCCATGAGTGAACATGTCTATTCACAGAAAAGTACTGTATTCCAGCTGCGGTTATTTTTTTTCATAAAAGAAACATGAATTACATTTTTTCAATCTTTTATATACTATGACTTTGAATTGCCTCAGAGACAAGAACCACCATAGAATTTCACAATATGCATGTATTTCTTTCTGCTATAGTAGGAACAGTAATCGTCTTGGTAATATGCCCCACACATGGTCTTTCATGTTCAACTTGGAAGGATACTCACCTTCTTGACTCTGACTAGATCTAAGCTTCAGGAATTCCCAGGATATTGGGTAACATATGGAGAACTCTTTTCTCAAGATAAATTGAGCAGCTCTAGGTCCAATGCAATAGGTCAAAGAATGACAATATCTAGGAGCTGAGAGGAACAACATTTGCACTTTAAAACATGCAAAGCATTCTGCCTTGGAAACATTCATGTTGTTATGCATTGAGTAGGAACCACAAGGCTCCACAGCTATGTTCGTCACACTCTCCCTTTTTCCAATTTTTGTTGTTTGTCCTTCATTCTCAAAGAAGGCCAATGACAGCATGAGGATGATGTCTTGATTTGAGGCAGAGTTGTGCTCTCTCTCTTCTAGAATCATTGGAGTCAAGTGGCAAGACCAAGGTCAAGATGACTAGCAATGGCCCAGGATGCAGTGGGTGACCTTGGCCTTTCTAAATTAAGGTCTTCCTCAGGTCTCAGTTTGTCTGGCCATGTCCAATCAATGACTGAGGGCTAGGTAACACTTGGCACAAAAGGTGGCCCAATTTTTCATCACAAAGATATCAGTCTGGAAGGGGAAGATCCTCAGAGTTTTGGCCGGAACAGAAATGGCTATTTACACTCATTCTATGCCATCAAAATCTAAACAATGAGCCACAGTGCCTTGGGCTGGGGCTATTATTGGCCATTAAATGAAAGCCAGAATGATTTGGGTTTAATAGCTCAGTCAAATAACTCCATTTAAAACAGTGGGAGTTTTTTAAAGCCTGTTTTGTCAGAGCTATATTTCAAGAAATCAAAAATGAAAACTGTACAGGGCAAAAAATTAATGGTTCCAAATTTAAAAAAAAAGATAAAATAAATGAAAGGAGAAGTAATAATTATAATAATAATAAAAGCATTTCCCTCTGTTTCATTTGGAAAGTTGGGTCCCCAGAGGGCAGATACTACTAGTCTCAGAAAACATGATAAAGACAGTTAATACAAAACTTCTCCTAAGAGCCTAGTTCACTCCTTCTCACGAATACACACAGCATACATGGGAGGAGTAAGCTTAAAGCTAGTCCTAGACCATAAGAGCAGTGTGCCACATATGTAAGAAATGTGTGTGACAAGGTTTAACTCTCACCATCTGCTGACACAGAACTCTTCTTGTTGTTCGTCCTTCATTCTCGAGGAGGACCAATGACATCATGAGTATGATGCTTTGACTTGCCCACAGCTGCACAAAGTCATCAGTCTCACTCTCTCCTACAGTGCCATCAGAGTCCAGTGGCAAGAAAAAGGTCAAGACGACTCCTTGTTTCAATGTACACGCGAGGGAAGAAGATGATGTGAGTGCTAAGGGCCCACTCCATTCGGAGACACGTTGTTCAGTCACAGAACAATGTGTCTTCAGATCGGATAGTGGGACCTCAGCAGCTCAAAATATAGTCCTCTACAGTAAATAAAACTTCTCCCTAAGACTACATCCAAGAAATTGGCTTCTTGTTCATAAAAAAGAGGTCCACTTTGGTGAGGTCACATGTCTAGAGGTGCAGGGAAATCTAAATGTTCACACAAAGAACCCAAAATGAGATTCTTTCAGTTTTCTACCTATTGCTACTTGAAATCTCTTCAGTAGCAAGAAAATCTTGGAATTCTAATATGAATGGCTCTCTGTGTGCTACAGGGACCAATAAAGAGGAGGGCAGTAATTGCCTCTATGATACATTCTGTGAATATGTTCCCATTTTGCACCATGTTTCTCTAACTGTCCTTAACTTCCTTCACCCAGAGGTTCTGCAATCCCAAGCCTACCACTTGCCATATATTGAAATGTTGTCTACCCATCTCTCCTCTCAAGTGATTGACATTAAAAAAATTGGATTTTGCAAATTGTAACATATCATTCTTTTATAAATTCCAACTCATGTGTAAATAGTAGTTATCTGTTATAAGCCCCACAGGTGTTCACTAGCTTTGTTTTGAGAAGGACCTGACCCTATTGCCGGTGATCTTATCCAGAACTTCAGAAATTCCAAGAATACTGCCTTAATATATTTTAAATGTACCTTCAGCTCCTGGATGCTGTTTGCAATGATTCAAACTGAAAGAATAACATTTTAAAACTGAGTGGGACAACAACCGGTCCTCTAATACATGTAAAAATGTCTGCCTCAGAAAGACGTATTATGCTCCACTTATGCAAGGAACCCCAATATCCCACAACTAATAAAGCTGCCTAGGCTCATCAGAGTTGCATATGATCCAACAAACTGCTAAAAGAAGAATCTCATTTGGAATCTAGGGGTCCATTTCAGTCTGAGAACATTTATTCAAAGGTGTCACAGAATCAGGTTCTCAGAAAGGGTAAAGGACGTGAGTAGTAAAACAAAAGAACAGACATATACAGGACAATTTTCTTTATATTTGTGAACTGAGTCATGGTGGAGCCCACAGTTGGTGAATGTGTCTAGTTATGGACAACCACCTTCTTCCAGATGTGGTCAATGTTATTCCTCCAAAGATCATCAAGGTTTAAAGTTTTTTTTTTTTTTCATAGAAGAAGCACGGATAAGATTTTTTTTCAATCTTGTACCCATTTCTCTTCGAAATTGTCTCAGGGAAAAGACCAAGCATAGAATTTCACAATTTGCATTATGCATAAATTGCACAATCCTTCTGCTGTAGAGGCCTCTCTATATAGGAACAGCAATCACCTCCAATAATATGCCCTACAAAATGTCTTTCATGTTTGACTCAGAAGGATACACATCCTCTTGACCACGACCAGATGTAACCAGGACCCAGGATGTCGGATGTCAGACAGGGAAATTTTTTCTCAGGGCCATCTCAGCTACTACCAGCCCACTTCAATATTTCAAAGAATAACAATATATAGGAGCTGAGAGTGACAAGATCTGGCATGCTAAAACATGCAAAACAATCTGCCTTCAAATATTTGCCTGCTGTAGGAACCGCCAGGCTCTGCAACTATGCCCATCACAGTCTCCATAGTTCCATTACTATATACTTGAGGGAAGAAGATGATGTGGATGCTAAGGGCCCACTCCGCTTGGAGACACACTGTTCAAAGAGTCATAGAATCAATATCTCTCCATAGCGGAGAGGGACCTCAGCAGCTCAAAATACAGACCTTTACACAAAATGAAACATTTATTTAGGACTATATCCAATGCTTTCAGAAAAACCTGACAAGACTTCCATGAACTGATGCAAAGTGAAGTGAGCAGAACCAGGAGAACAATGTACACAGTAACAATACTGTACAAAGATCAACTGTGAATGACACAGCTATTTTCAGCAATACGATAATCTAACACAATTCTGAAGGTGTTCACTATTTTGTTTTGAGAAGGACCTGGACCCTATTGCCACTGAATTGATCCAGAGCTTCAGAAATTCCAAGAATACCAGCTGACAGGCAGAATAATATATTTTAAATGTAACTTCAGCTCCAGGAATCCATCTGCAAGGACTGAAAAAATAACACTTTAGACATGGGTGGGATGTGTCTTCGAATACATGCAAAAATATCTGCCTCAGAAAGGTGCATTATGCTCCATTTATGGAAGGAACCCTGATGCCCTCCGACTAAGAAAATAGCTCATCAGTCTCGACGGATCCAACCATTCACTGAAGGAAGAACATTATGTGAAGTCTAAGTGTCCACTGATTCTGAGAACATTCATTTAAAAGTGCCATGAACCAGATTCTCAGAGAAGGGAAAGGCCTTCAGCAGTAAAACAGAAGAACAAATATATGCACTACAACATCTCTTCATGACTGTGAACCATTGGGTCATCATGGAACTCATGGGTTTACATGTCTACTCAAGAATAGCCAAATTCTTCCAGTCAAGATCAATTTTATTCCTTCAAAGGTCTATGAGATTTAAAGGGTTTTTTTTGTCATAAAAGAAGCATTAATTAGATCTTTCTTAATCTGGTACCCTCTGCTTTTTAGAATTGCCTGAAAGAAAAGAAGAAACATAGAATTTCACAATATGCATATATATCTTTCTGCTGTAGTTGCCCCTCTCTGTAGGAACAATAATCACCTTGATATATATGCTCCACACATGGGTGTTAATCTTTGACTCATAAAGATACTCACCCTCTTTTTTCCCTTACTTTTAAAAAAATATTATTTATTTTTAATGCTTTTTAAATAGTTTGAGTTCAAAGTTCTCTCTCTTACCATTCCCCCACCCACTGAGAAGGCAAACAATATGATATCAATTACACATGTTAAATCATACAAAAATATTTCCATATTGGCCATATCACAAGGAAAAGCAAAAAAATTAAAGAAAGCAAGAAAATTATATTTTGAATCACACTCAGAGTTCACTGGCTCTTTCTTTGGAGGGAGAGAGAATTTTTACAACATGAGTCCTTTGGAAATCTCACTTCACTTTGCATCACTTCAAATAGGTCTTTGCCATGCCATGTTTTTTTTCCCCTGGAAACCACCCCTCTTGTCAATTCTTATAGCACAATATTGTTATATCACAATCATATACCACAACTTGTTCAGCCATTCCTCAACTAATACGTATCCCCACAATTTCTAATTATTTGAAACCACAAAGAAATCTGCAATAAATATTTTTGTGAATACAGGTCCTTTGCCTTTTTCTTTGATCTCTTTGAGATACAGATATGGTGATACTGCTGCATCAAAGGGTATGCACAGTTTCTTAGCCCTTTGGTCATAGTTCTAGATTGTTCTACAGAATGTTTGCACCAGTTCACTACTTCATCAACAATTCATTAATTGTACCTGTTTTCCCTCATCCCCTCAAACATTTCTCATTTCTGATTGGTGTGAAGTGGTACCTCAGATTTGGTTACTTTGCCTTTCTCTAATCAATAGTGATTACAGCATTATGTTCATATGACTATAAGTAGCTTTGATTTCTGGTTCTGAAAACATCCTTTGACCTTTTAGCAACTGATGAATGCCTTATTTTTATTTGTTTGACCCCATTCCCTAAATATTTGAGAAAAATGAGGCCTTTATAAGAGAAAATTGCTGTAAAATTTTTTGTATTACTTCATTGTTTATAATATCTTTTAGTAAAATATAACTTCCGTGTTATCTCTTTTAGTTAGGTTTTGTTTTGTTTTGCTTGTCTGAGATCATGATTGCTACCCTTGCTCTTTTCAGCTGAAGCATAATAGGTTCCATTCCAGTTCTTCATTTTAACTTTGTATGCCTTTCTGTTACAAACGTGTCTCTTGTACATAACTGTATTACTGGATTCTGGTTTACAATCCATTCTGCTATCTAGTTCTGTTCTATAGGTTAGTTCGTGCCATTCAGGCTGTTATGATCAGTGAGTGCATTTCCCCATACCTGATTTTCCTCTGTTTAACTTCCTCTTTTTATCCTGTTTCTCCTCAAAAGTGTCTTGATCCGACCACTGCCTGCCCCAATCTACTCTCCCCTTGTAATTCCCACTCTCAGCTTTCATATACGTTTCCCCTCCTATCTCCCTATTGGCTAAGATAGATTTCTATAATCAACTGGAGACTTACTCTCTTGACCCTGACTCGATCCAAACTTCAGGATTTCCAAAGATACTCGGTACCAGAAGGGGAAATCTTTTCTCAAGGCGAACTCAACTGCTACAAGTGCACTGTGATAGGTCACAGAATAACATCTAGGAGCTGAGAGGGACCCTAAAACATGTAAAATGAATCTACTTTAGAAATATTCATCTTGTTCTACTTTGGGCATAACTCAAGAGGCTCCACAGCTCCACCTCTCACAGTCTTTCTTGTTCCAATACATACCTGAGGGAAGAAGATAATGTGGGTTCTGAGGGCCCACTCTGCTCTGAGATACATTGTTCAGAGTCACAGAACAATGTGTCCTCAGACTGGATAGTGGGACCTCGGCAGCTCAAAATGCAGCCTTCTACAGGAAATAAAACTTCTCCTTAAGACTATATCCAAGAAGTTGAATTCTTGTCAAGAAGAAAACAGGACTGCTTTGGTGAGATCATATATTTTCAGATGCAAAGGAATCAAAATGTGCACAGCTCCACTGCGGATTTAAACATTCATCACACAAGCAACCAAAAATGGGATTCTCTCAGTTCTATATCTATTGAGGCTTGAAATCCCTTAAACAATAAGAAAATCAGTGAATTTCACAATGGGAATGTATATTCTTGTGCAACAGAGTCCAATGTAGAGTAACTGCCTCTAGAATATGTTTTGCAAGCATTCACCCCTTTTGGACTGAGGCTGCCCATCTGACTGACCTAGACATCACCCAGAGCTTCGACAATCCCAAGCCTTATCATTTGCCATATACTGAAATGTTATCTACCCATCACTCCATTAAAGTGATCAAAGTAAAAAAAAATCCATTTTGAAAGTGGTAATGTATATCATTCTTTTTTAAATTCCAATTTCTGTATAAACAGGAAAAATCTCTGGAATAAGCTCCAAAAGTGTTCATTAGCTTTCTTTTGAGAAGGACTTGACTCAACTGCCACTGACTTGAGCCAGAGCTTCAGGAATTGCAAGAATACTGGCTGACAGGTGGCATAATACATTCTCAAGGTCCCTTCAATTAGGGAAGCCATCTGCAATAACTCAAAGTGAAAGAATAACACTTTAAAATTGGGTGGAAAATCAACTGGTCCAACACATGGAAAAATATCTGCCTCTGAAAGGCATATTATTATCCACTTATGGGAGGAAGTACAAATAATAAAGCAATCTTGGTTCACCAGTCACAATGGATCTGACAAACTACTGATGAAAGAATTTTCATGGAATCTAGGAGTCCATTTTAATCTGAGAACACTGATTCAAAAGTATCATGGAATCAGATTTTCAGAGGGGTTAAAGGATTTTAGCAGCAAAACAGAAGAACAAATACATGCAATACGTTTTTTTTTCCTGACTGTGAACGATCTGGTCATTGTGGTGCCCATGGCTGGACATGTCTGCTCCTGGACAACTCTTGTACCCACTTATTTTTAGAATTGCCTCAGAGATAAGAATAACCACACAATTTTAAAATATGTATGCATATCCTTCTGCTGTAGGAGCTCTTCTATATAGGAACGGTAATCACCTCAATAATAAGCTCCACACATGTTGACTCAGAAGCATACTCATCTCCCTGACCCTAACCAGATCCAAGCTTCAGGAATTCTCAGGATATTGGGTTCCAGAGGGGGAAATCTCTTCTCAGGACCAACTCAGCTGCTACAGGTCCACTGAAATAGGTCAAAGAATAACAGCATCTGGTTGGTTAGGAGCAAGATCTGGCACTCTACAATAGGCAAAACAATCTGCCTTGGAAATGTTCATCTTGCTCTACTTTCACTAAGAATCACCAGGCTCCTCAACTATGGCCATCACAGTCTCCCTTGTTCCAATATACACCTGAGGGAAGAAGACGATGTGAGTTCTAAGGGCCCACTCTCCGCTCTGAGACACATTGTTCAAACAGCCACAGAACAACGTGCCTTCAGACCAGATAATGGGACTTCAGTGAGTCAAAATGCAGCCCTCCACAGCAAACAAAACTCCTCCTTAAGACTACATCCAAGAAGATGTCTTCCTGTCCAGAAGAAATCAGGTCTGCTTTGGTGAGATCACACATCTAGAGATGCAAGGAAATCTAAATGTTCATATTCTACTTGGTTTAAATATTTAACGCATGAGAAACCAAAAATGGGCTTCTCTCAGTGTTTTATCCATTGGTTCCTGAAATTCCTTAAGCAACAAGAAAATCATGGAATTTTACGACAGGCATGTATATTCTTTTCTTAGAGGGTCCAATTCAGAGGAGGGCAGTAATTGACTTTATAATATGTGCCTCAAGGTTTAGTACCTTTTGCACTAAGTTTCCTTATGTAACTGCTTTTGGAGGTCATCCAGAGCTTAAGTAATCCCAAGGCTCTATTTGCAACATATTGAAATGCTATCTACCAATCACTCCATTTATGGGATGGAGGTTAAAAAAGATTTCGAAAATGGTAATATATATAATAATATGTAATGGTAATATATACAATAGTAATGGTAATTATATATATGTACATATATACATGCATACATATAAATTCCAACTCGTGTAAACATGAAACATCTCTAGAATAAGTTGCATAGGTATTCATTAGCTTCTTTTTGAGAAGCACCTGACTCAGTTAACATTGAACTGATCCAGAGTTCAGGACTTAATAAAATACTGGCACAACAAGTGGCATTTTCTCCAACATCCCTTTAGTTCCTTGGACACCATCTCCAATGACTGAAACTGAAAGAACACTTTAAAGCAGGGTGTGACAACTGGGCCACTAATACATGCAAAACTATCTGCCTCAGAAAGGTGTGGTATGCTTCACTGATAGAAGGAACCTCAAAACCCCACAACTAATAAAGCAGCCTAGGCTCATCAGGGTCTCATAGGATCTGACAAACCTCCGAAGAAAGAACCTCACGTGGAATCGAAGAGAACATTCATTCCAAAGTGTCATGGAGTCAGATTCTTGGAGTGAGTAAAGGACTTGAGCAGCAAAACAGAAGAGCCAATAAATGCGACACAACATTCCTTCGTGTGTGTGAACCATCAGGTCACCAAGGAACCCACGGGTGAATGTATCATGGGCCTTCTTTAAGCCAGGAACAATTTTATTTTTCAAAAGATCTTTAAGTTTAAAGGTTTTCACATAAAAGAAGGAGGAATTAGTTTTTTTTTCAATCTTGCACCCACCTTTCCTTGGAACTGCCTCAGATGTAAGACCAACTACAGAATTTCACAATATGCATGTATGTCCTTCTGCTACAGGGGCTCCTCTACACATGAATAGTAATCACCTCTGCTAATATGCCTCCATAAAAGACTTGCATTTTTGACTATGAAGCATACTCACCCTCTTGACCCTGACTAGATCCAAGCTTAAGGAATTCCCAGGATATGGAGTACCAAATGGGGAAACCTTTTCTCAGGATGAACTCAGCTGCTACAGCAGGCCCACTGCAATAGGACAAATAATAACAACGTCTGGGAAATGAGCGGGACATTTGGACCCCTAAAACATGCAAAACAATCTGCTTTACAAATATTCATCTTGCTCTATTTTGGGTGGGAACCACTGGCCTCCACAACTATGCCCATCACAGTCTCCCCTGTTCCAATATCCACGAGAGGGAAGAAGATAATGTGGGTGCTGAGGGCCTGTTTCCCTCTGAGACACACTGTTCAAAAGAGTCAGAGAACAAGTGTGTCTCTCCAGAGTGGATAGGAACTTCAGCAACTCAAAATACAGCTTTCTACAGGAAATAAACTTCTCCTTAAGACTACATTCAAGAAGTTGGCTTCCTGTCCAGAAGAAAACAGGTCCACTTTGGTGAGGTCACATGTCTCCAGATACAAGGAAATCTAAATGTCCACAGTTCCACTGGGTTTAAACATTTACCATGTGAGCAACCCAAAAAGGATTTGTCTTAGTTTTCTGACCATTGCTACCTGAAATCCCTTAGGCAACAAGAAATTCGTGGAAATCTCACAATGGGAATACATGTCGTTGTGCAACATGGTTCAATGTATAGCAGGGGAATAATCACCTCTATAACATTTTCTGTAGGCATTCCCCCACTTTTGGACAGACGTTGCCTATCTGACTGACCTAGACATCTGCCAAAGCTTCAGCAATCCCAAGCCTCCCAGTTATCATATTCTGAAATGTTATGGACCCATCATATCCTTCTTCGATAAGTTCTAACTCATGTGTAAATATCCATCACCTCAAAAAGCCCAATAAGTGTTTACTAGATTTCTTTCGAGAGGGACCCTACCCTATTGCCACTGACCTGATCCAGAGTTTAGCAATTCCCAGAATACTGGCTGACAGGTGGCATAATATATTCTCGGGGTCCCTTCAGTTACAGAAGCCATCTGTAATGACACAAAGTGAAAGAATAACATTTTAAAGTCAACTAGTGCTCCAACATGTGAAAAATATCTGCCTCAGAAAGGTGCATAATGCTCCACATACAGAAGAAACCACAGGTAGTAGAGCTGCTTAGTTTCACCAGAGTCACACTGGATCTGACAAGCCACTAGAGGAAGAATTGCACGTGGAATCGAAGGGTCCATTTCAGTCTGAGAACATTAATTCAAAAGTATCATGGAATCAGATTTTCAGAGGGGTTAAAGGATTTTAGCAGCAAAATAGAACAAATACATATAATACAACATTTCTTCATGGTTGTAAACCATCTGGTCATTGTGGAGTCCATGGGGCAACATGTCTACTCCTACTTCTTCCAGCTGTGGCAAATTTTATTCTTCCAAAGATCTTTGAGGTTTAAATTTTTTGTTTTTCATAAAAGAAGCAAAAATAAGATTTTTTCAATCTTGTTCTCTCTTCTCCTTGGAAGTGGCTCAGGGATGAGAATAACTGAAGAATTTCACAATACGCATCTATATCCTTCAGCTGTAGAGGACCCTCTATATAGGGACAGGAATCCCCTTGACAATGTGCCCTACACAGGGTTTTTCATGTTCAACTTGGAACAAGTGTTTGACCCTGGCCAGATCTAAGGGTCAAGATGTCTTAGGCTACTGGGTACTGGTTGGTGAAATCTTTTCTCAGGGCCAACTCTCCTGGTACAGGTCCATAGCAATAGGAGCTTAGAGAGACAATATTTGCCAAAACGAGAAAAGATATCAGCCTTAGGAATATTAACCTTGCTCTACTTTGGGTAGAACCCACCAGGCTCCACAACTATGCCCATCACAGCCTCCCTTATTCCAATAGACACCTAAGGGAAAAAGATGATGTGGGTGCTAAGGGCTCATTCTCCATTCTGAGATACACTGTTCGAACAGTCACAGAACAATGTGCCTTCAGACTGGACAGGGGGACCTCAGCAGCTGAAAATGCAGCCCTCTACAGGAAATAAACATCTCTTAAAGACTGAAGAACCTCACGTGGAATCTCAGGGCCCATTTCAATCTGAGAAAATTCATTCAAAAGTGTCATGGAATCAGATTTTCAGAAAAAGTAAATGACTTCAGCTGTAAAAGAGCAAATACATGCAGTACAACATTTTTTATGTCTCTGAACCATGTGGTCCCTGGACCACGGTAGAACATGCCTACTACTCAAAAACCACCTTGTTCCAGCTATGGTAAATTTTCTTCTTTCAAAGAACTTTAAGATTTAAAGGTTTTTTTTTTTTCAGAAAAGAAGTATGAATTAGATTTTTTTTTCAATCTTGTATATACTAATCTTTTGAATTGCCTCAGGGGAAAAGAACAATCATAGACTTTCACAATATGCAGCATATCCTTCTCCTACAGGGGTTCCTCTAAGTAGGAATAGTAATCTCATCGATAATATGCCCCCAAAATGGTTTTTCATGTTTGATTCAAAAAGATACTCACATGCTTGACCCTGACTAGATCCAAGCTTCAGCAATTCCCAGGGTATTGAGTACCAGACGGGGGAAATCTTTTGTCAGGGACAATACACCTACTACAGGCCCACCACAATAGCTCAAAGAATAACAACGTCTAGAAGCTGAGAGAGAGAACATTTGGCCCCCTAAAACATGTAAAATGATTTGCCTTGGAAATATTCATCTGGTTTTACTTCCAGCAGGACCCACCAGGCTCCACAACATTGTCCATCACAGTCTCCCTTGTTCGAATATATACTTGAGGGAAGAAGACGATGTGGGTGCTAAGGGCCCACTCCACTCTGAGACACCCTGTTCAAAGAGTCACAGAACAACGTGCCTTCAGACTGGATAGTGGAACCTCAGCAGTTCAAAATATAGACCTCTACAGGAAATAATACTTCTCCTTGTGACCATAATCCAAGAAGTTGTCTTCCTGTCCAGAAGAAAACAACACCACTTTAGTCAGGTCACATGTTTCAAGATAAAAGAAAACCTAAATGTCCGCAACTACACTTGGCATAAACAATCACCACGTGGGTTACCCCAAATGGGCTTCTCTCAGTTTTGTACCCAATGCCGCCTGAAATCCCTTAAGCAACAAAAAAATCACGGAATTTCACCATAGGCATGTATATTCTTCTGTTACAGGGTCCAACGTAGAGGAGGACAGTAACTGCATCTATAATATGTTTTGTAAGCATTCTCCTCCTCAGGACTGAGATTGGTCATCTAACTGACTTAGATGTCACCCAGAGCTTCAGCAACTGCATGTCTCCTGGTTGCCATATATTAAAATGTTATTTACCTATCACTTGATTAAAGTGGTTGAAGAAAAGGATACTCACTCTCTTGATCTTGACTGGATCCGAGCTGCAGGAATTCCCAGGATGTTGGGTACCAGATGTGGAAATCTCTTCTCAGGACCAACTGAGCCGCTACAGGCCCACTGCAACAGGTCAAAGAATAATGACCTCTAGTTACTGAGGAGCAACATCTGGCACTCTACAACAAGCAAAACAATCTGCCTTGGAAATGTTCATCTTGTTCCACTTCCAGTAGGAGCCACCAGGATCCTCAACTATGGCCATCACAGTCTCCCTTGTTCCAAAATACACCTGGGGTAAGAAGATGATGAGGTTTCTAAGGGCCCACTCTCCGCTCTGAGACATATTGTTCAAACAGTCACAGAACAATGTGTCTTCAGACCAGATAAGGGAACCTCAGCAGCTCAAAATGCAGCCCTCCACAGGAAACAAAGATCTCTTTAAGGCTGCATTCAAGAAATTGTCTTCTTGTCCATAACAAAATAGCTCCATTTTGATGGGGTCACACGTCACCAGATGCAGGGAAATCTAAATGTCCACAGCTCAACTGAGATTAGACATTCACCAAATGAGCACTCCAAAATAGGATTCTCTTAGTTTGTACCTACTGCTGCCTGAAATCCCTTAAGGAACACGAAAATCTTGGAATTTCACAATAGGAATGAATATTCTTATGCTACAGTGTCCAACAGAGAGGAGGGCATTAATTAGCTCTAAAACATCCTGCAATTGCACTGACATTGCTCATGCAACTGCCCTTGACTTTATGCAGAGCTTCTGAAGTCTCAAGTCTACCATTTGCCATATCACTCCATGCATTTGATCAAATGAAAGAAAAAAGTCGATTTTAAAAATGATAATATATATCATTCCATATGAACAGGCAGTTTTCAGAGGAAGAAATTAAAGATATCGATAAGTCATATAAAAAATGATCTAAATCACTACTGATTAGAGAAATGCAAATCAAAACAACTCTTAGGTGCCACATTTCACCTGTCAGATTGGTTAACATGACAAAACAGGAAAATCATAAATGTTGGAGAAGATGTGGGAAAATTGGAACACTAATGCATTGTTGGTAGAGCTGTGAACTGATCCAACCATTCTGGAGAACAATTTGGAACTTTGCCCAAAGGACTAGAAAAACGTGCATACTTTTTGACCCAGTAATACCACTTCTAGGGCTGTATTCCAAAGAAATCATACAAGTGGGAAAAGGACCCATATGTTCAAAAATATTTATAGCAGCTCTTTTTGTGGTAGCAAATAATTGGAAATCAAGGGGATGCCCATCAATTGGGGAATGGCTGAACAAGTTGTGCTATATGAATGTAATGGAATGCTATTGTGCTATAAGAAATGAGGAGCAGATTGACTTCATAATAACCTGGAAAGACTTATATGATCTGATGATGAGTGAGGGGAGCAGAACCAGGAGAACATTGTATATGATCACAGACACACAGTATCTCTGATGACTAATTTTGATAGACTTGGCTCTTCTCAGCAATGCAAGGTTCTAAGACAACTCTAACAGACTCATGATGGAAACACCTATCCACATCCAGAGAAAGAATTATGGAGTCTGAATGCAGACTATTTGCTCTTTTTCTGTTTCTCTTTTGTTTCTTCTTTCTCAGACTATTTGCTCTTTTTCTGTTTCTCTTTTGTTTCTTCTTTCTCATGGTTCATTCCATTGGTTATAGTTCTTATTTACAACTTGACGACTGCGAAGTTTGTTTAGTGTGAAGGTATATGTAGAACCTATACTGGATTGCATGCCATCTTGGATGGGGAGCAGGGAGGAGACAGAGGGGGAGAAAATTTGAAACTCCAAAACTTGAGGCACTGAATGTTGTCAATTAAAACTAAAAATAAATTAATAAAAAAAGAAAATGATAATATATATCATTCTTCTTTAAATTCCAACTCATATGTAAACAGGAAACACCTCCACCAGGAGCACCACAGGTGTTCATGAATTTTCTTTCAGAAACAACTGAATCACTGAAAGAATAACACTTTAAAGCCATGTGAAACAACAACTGGTCCTCTAGTACACGCAAAAGCATCTGCCTCAGAAAGGCTCATTGTGCTCCACTTATAGAAGAAACACAAATACATCATAACTATTAAAGCAGCTTAGACTCATCAGACTTGTACAGAATGAATACAACATAATGTGATACAACATTTCTTCCTGTCTGAACTACCAGGTCATCGTGGAGCCCATGGCTGAAAGAGCTACTCCTGGACAACAGAATTTGTACCCACTTCTTTTTGGAATTGCCTCAAGAACAAGAAGAACAGAATTTCACAAGAGGCACGTACATCCTCTAGCTGTAGTGGCTCCTCTATGTAGGAAGAGTAATCACGTCGATAATATGGTCCATATATGGTCTTTCAGGTCGACTCAGAAGCACACTCACCCTCTTGACCCTGACCAGATCCAAGCTTCCAGGATTCCCAGGATATTGGGCACCATAAGGGGAAATCCTTTCTCAGGATCAACTCAGCTGCTACAGGCCCACTGCAACAGGTCAAAGAATAACAACTTCTAGCTACTGAGGAGCAACATCTGGCACTCTACAACAAGTAAAGCAATCTGCCTTGGAAATGTTCATCTTGTTCTACTTTCAGTAGGAGCCACCAGGCTCCTCAACTATGGCCATCACAGTCTTCCGTGTTCCAACATACAACTGAGGGAAGAAGATGATGTGGGTTCTAAGGGTCCACTCTCCACTGAGACACATTGTACAAACAGTCACAGAACAATGTGTCTTCAGATTGGATAGTGGGACCTCAGCAGCTCAAAATGCAGCCCTCCATAGGAAATAAAACTTCTCCTTAAGACTACATTTAAGAAACTGTCTTCTTGTCTATAATGAAACAGTTAGGTTTTGGTGAGGTCACATGTCACCGGATGCAGGGAAATCTAAAAGTCCACAGCTCAACTGACATTAAACATTCACCAAATGAGCAATCCAAAAATGGTCATCTCTCAGTTTGTACCTACTGCTGCTTGAAATCCCTTAAGGAACAAGAAAATCTTGGAATGTCACAATAGGAATGAATATTCTTATGCTACAGGGTCCAACAGAGAGGAGGGCATTAATTACCTCTAAAGCATCCTGCAATTGCACTGACATTGCCCATGCAACTGCCCTTGACTTCACCCAGAACTTCTGCACTGTCAAGCCAACCATTTGCCATATGTTTGAAATGGTATCTACCCATCTCTCCTCTCAAGTAATTGACATAAGAAAATTGGATTTTGGAGATCATAATGTATATCATTCTTCTATAAATTAAGGAACCACCTCTATAATAAGCCCCATGGATATTCACTAACTTTCTTTTGAAAATGACTTGACCCTATTCCCACTGACCTGATTCAGAGCTTCAGAAATTCCATGAATACTGGCCAACAGGTGGCATAAAATATTCTTGGGGTCCTTTCAACTCCTGGAAGTCATGTGCAATGATTCAACTTGAAAGAATATAACTTTAAAGATTAATGGACATAAGCTGGTCCTCTAACACATGTCAAAACATCTGCCTCAGAAAGGAGTATTATGCTCCACTTACGGAAGCAACCCCAATACCACACAACTAATGAAGCAGCCTAGCTCATCAGAGTTACATAGGATCTGGCAAACCGTTGAAGGCAGAACCTCACATGTATTCTAAGGGTCCGTTTCTTTCTGAGAACATTTGTTCAAAATGTCATGGAATCAGATTCTCAGAGTGTGTAAAGGATTTCAGCAACAAAATAGAAAAACAAATACATGCAATACAACATTTTTTTTCATGTCTCAGATATTTGCTATGCTAATTAATGGCAGGAATATCTATGTCCCTAAACTAATAAAATAGCCCAGATCCATCAGTCACACTAGTTCCTACAAACACCTAAAAGAAAGAGATGATGCGGAGTCTGAAGTGCCCATTCAACTCTGAGAAACTATATTCAAAGTATGAAAGAACCAAAGACTCAGGGGTCAGCAGCAAAAAAGGACAAAGACATAAAATACAACATTTCTTCAAGTCTGTTAGTCTGTTAGCTATTAGGTTGCCTTGTAGTCCATGAGTGAGCATGTCCATTTAGGGACAAACATCTGCAGATAATTTTATTCCTCCAAAATCTATGAGGTTCAAAGACTTTTCATAAAAGCATGAATTGGATTTTCTCATTTTTGTACTCAATCCTCCTCTCAATTGTCTCAGGGACAAAAAATGACAGATTTTCACAACTTGCAAGTATAGCCTTCTTCTATAGGAGACACAGTATATGGGAACAGTAATCACCCCTCTCAAATATGCCCAACAAACGGTCTCTCATGTACCACTTAGAAGGATGCTCACTTTCTTACACATACCAGACTTAAGCTTTATGTATTCCAAGGATATTGATTACCAGATGCTGGAATATTTAGGGCCCATTCACCTCCTGGAGACTAACTGCAAGAGGTCAAAGAAAAAAATCTTAGAGTTGAGAATGACATTAAAATAGCACTCTAAGTCATGCAAAACTATCTGACTCCGAAACATTCATCTGACTCTACGTATGGTAGGAACCACTTTGCCTCACAACTAAAAAGGCCACTCATGCCCATCAGAGTCTCACTTGTTCCAAAATATACCTGCTGGAAGATGATGTGGGTTCTAAGGGCCCATATAACTCTGAGTCATATTGATTAAAGAGTCACAAAATCAATGGCTCTCAAAAACTGGTAGGGAGCTCAGTAGTTAAAAGACATTAATACACATGAAATAAAATATTTACTTAAGATTTCAGCCAACAAGTTTTCTTACTGTCCATGAGCAAACGTGTCCATTTTGGTAAGAACATATGTTTCCAGACGCAATCAATACTACAATTCTACAGCTCTACTTGGTTTAAATATTTGCCATATGAGAAGCACAAATGGGTTTCTCTCAGTTTTTGTTTTTGCCCATGCCACAATGGTTTTCTCAGTTTACATTAAAAAGAATAAACTACCTAATTGCTCCTGACCTCATCCAGAACTTCAGCAATTCCAAGTGTATTGACTGGCATACAGTAGAATATTTTCTCAAGTGCATCACCTGTGATCTCATCAAAGTGGATCTGTTTTCTTATGGACAAGAAGATAACTTCTTGGATGCGATCTTAAGGAGCCATTTTACCTCCTTTAGAGTGCTGTATTTTGACCTGCTGAGGACCCTATCCAGTCTGGAGAGACACTGTTCTGTGACTTTTTGAACAGCGTGTCTCAAAGTGGAGTGGGACCTTAGAATATCATCTTCTTCCCTCAGGTTCATACAGGAACAAAGGAGACAGTGATGGGCATAGTTGTGGAGCCTTGGGGGTCCTACCCAAAGTAGAGCAAGATGAATATTTCCAAGGCATATTGTTTTGCATGTTTTATAGTACAAAATATTCTCCCTCTCAGCTCCTGGATGTTGTTTTTCTTCAACCTATTGGAGTAGGCCTGTAGCAGCTACTATGGCCTAGTCTAACCAGATCCAAGATGCAGGAATTTAAAGGATATTAGGTGCTTGATAATGGAGTATTTTTCAGAGTTCATTCAGGGAAAGCCCTCCAAATAGCTCAGAGAAGAACAAGATCTTAGAGCTGAAAGGGCCTTCATTCTAAGAGAGGAAGACAATACGAAAAAGGGAAAAGAAAAGCGAGAGGCGAATGAAGGTACCTGATGTTAGGGAATGGTTTTTTTAAGTCCAGAAGGCCGAAATAGGAACAGGAGGGGAACGAAGATCAACTTGGCCCCCTCCACAAAATGGAAGCACCTAGAGGAACTCACCAATGTTCTAAGTGGCAGACTTTCACACAGGGATATTCCATGTTGAGAATTCCGGGTTGGTGATGCTGAGGGAAGCGCCAGGATGACACAGCAGTAGAAGAATGGTTTGGAAGGCCAGAAGACATCCACAAGGTCTAGAGGACTGCAGTTCCATGAGGTTTAAAGGGGTTTTTGGTAAGAGAAACATGAATGGGACTCTCTCAATTTTGTATTCTTGTATAAGGAGGCTAAGGAGAAAGAAAAGCCATAGAATTTCATGAGGCAAATGCAATAATCTTCTGAAATAGGTCAACCCTTACATAAAAAATAATCACCACAACAGCTTGGCCCCAAAACTGTTCTCCCACTTTCCACTGATAAGGATACCCATCCAACTGTTACTGACCTGATCCTGTGTTCAGCAATTTCTGGGGTATTGATGGCCAGATGGTAGAATATTTACTAATGGCCCATTCAGCACTGAAAGACCGTAATCAACGAGTCACAGATGGATAGCATCTCGGAACTGAAAGAGACATCAGGATCCATCAAATACATGCAAAAATATCTGCCTCAAAGATACTTATTTGCTCTCCATAGAGCAGCAGTTGCCATATCAGTGTATCACATGTCCACCAAGTTTCACCTGTCCTTACATACCACTAATGGGTGAAGATGATGCATGTACTAAGGGCCCGTTCAGCTTTAAGACACATTGACCAAATATTAAGATAATCAATGTATCTCAGAGCTGGGAGAGGACCTCAGCAGGTAAAAAGATGAATGAAAACATAAAATATGAGTTTTCTTCAAGAAAATGGCCTATATATTGTCTTGTAGCCCTTTTATGAACAAATACCTGAATCCTGAGGCAGCCAATTCTATTTTTGCTTAGGTCCATGAAGTTCAACAGTTTTTAAAGAGAAGTGTAAATGAGATTTTCTCAGTTTTGCACCCACTGAGCTTAAACTGCCTTAGGGTCAAGAAAAACCATAAAATTTCACAATGGCCGTGTACATATCCTTCTGCTATAAGGTCCAATCCACTTATAAGCATTAATCACTATGATAATATGTTCTACAACTGTTTACCCACATTTTGCTTAAAAAGATGCCCACCAAATTGCCAATGGCCTAATATGGATCTTGAGCAAATCCAAGTATACTGGTTACCAGATGGTGGAATATTTTCTTAAGGGCCCCTTAAGCTTTTGGGTGCTGTTTGCAATGCATCAAAAATTTTAAATATCTTAGATCTGGGAGATATGTCAACTGGTTTTCTATATATACAAAAATATTTTCCATAGAAATACTCATCTTGTTCTATTTATAGTAGAAACCACGTGTCACCAGTAAGCAGGTAATCCACACCCTTCACAATCTCAGTTGTTACCTCACAAACCATGGAAGATGATGATGATGTGGGTTCTAAGGGCCTGTCATGCTCTGGGACACTTTGCTCAAAGAAGTGCAAAATCAAAGCATCTCTAACCTGGTAGGGACCTCAATAGCTAAAAAGATAATTAATTATATGAAAAAAACCTCTTTAATACCATAAGCATATGTTGTTTTTAGCCCTTAAGGGAATATATCCAATGAGGGACACACACCTACTCCTGGGGCAGCTGATTCTGCTTTTTCAAAACTTTATGACATGCTTTTTATGGCATGTTTTCTAAGGGCCCATTCAGCTCTGGAAGACCATATTCAATGAGTGATAGGATGTCAGCATCTTAGAGCTGGCACTTTAGTGGCTATTGAATAAATGCAAAAGTAACTCCTACAGGAGTACTCCTTTACTTACTGTCTGAGTCACCAAGTGCCACAACCTAAAGTGACACCTATATCCATCCAAGGCTCACTTGTACCCTCATACATTGGATGGGAAAGATGATGCTGTGGGTTTTAAAGGCCTGTTCAACTCTGGGACGTGTTGTTCAGAAAATCAAAGAACTAAGGCATCTCAGAGCTGGGAGGGACCTCAGAAGCTAAAAAAGATGATCGAACACATGAAATATAACTTTTATTTGAGCAAATGGCCAACATGTCATCTTATAGCACTTGAGTGAACATATTTAATTGGGGAAAAGCCCCCAGCCTCCTGAGGCAGCCAATTATATTTTTCAAGAATGTTATTAGATTCAAAGGTTTTTTATAAAAGAAGCCTGAATTGAATTCTCATAATTTTGTATTTAATGTTTTTGTAAGTTGCCCAAAACCATAGAATTTCACAATGGAAATGTATGTCATTCTGCTATGGGTTCCATACCATATATGAACAATAATACCTTGATAATATGTCCCACAAGAATTCTCACATGTTCCACTAATAATGATACCCTCCTGCTGCTTATCTGTTCCAGACCTTCAGCATTTCCAAGTGTACTGGCTACCAAAATGCTGGTGTATTTCTTAAGGGCCCATTTATCTCTGGGAGACTGTTTAATGAGTCACAGAATGGCAATTTCTCAGAGCTGGGAGGGACATCAGAAGCCATTTAATACACACAAAAGTAACCCCTAAGAGAGTAATCATTTTGCTCTCTTCATGATAGCAGTCATCAAAGCCCACAAGTCCAAAATGTATCCCATGCCCACCTAAGCCTCATTTACTCTCTCATACATGTGATGAAGGATGATGATACAGATTCCAAGAGCCCATTAAATTCTAGGACATATTGTTCAAAGAGTCACAGAATTAAAGCATCTCAGAGTTGCCAGGGACCCTTTTGAGAGCTACATGAGATTTAAAGATCTTTCATAAGAAAACTGAATGGAATTCTCTTAATTTTGTATTTGATACACCTTTAAATTGCCTACGAGAGAAAAAAAAACCATAGAATTTCACAGCAGGAATGTATAAGTTTCTGCTGTAGGGTGTAACTCCATGAATAGTAATCTCCCCTTTA
>CM053628.1:4630447-4651873 GCA_028646595.1 Phalanger gymnotis | reverse complement strand
GCAAACTCTGTCCCCAGCAGCTTTTCCCACTAACCTTCTCTGTTGTCTTTGCTGTTTGTGGGTTGAGAGGTCTGGTAGCTGCTGCAGCTCACTGATTTGGGGTGCTAGGGCACGCTCCGCCCGGTTCCCGGTATAGTAGGTCCGCAGTCTGGTCCGTCTGCGCCGCCCACGCTGGGCTCTGCTCCGTTCAGCCCCGCTTCCCTCCAGTCCCAGCTCTGTGCGGGATAGACCTCACCCAGAGACCGTCCAGGCTGTCCTGGGCTAGAGCCCTGCCTCCCTCTGCCACTCTGTGGGTTCTGAAGATCTAGAATTGGTTCAGAGCCATCTTTTATAGGTTTTTGGAGGGACCCGGTGGGGAGCTCACGCTAGTCCCTGCTTTCCAGCTGCCATCTTGGCTCTACCCCCTAGCAATCTATTCTTGTAACTGGAATCATGATAGGATAATCTTAGATCTTAATACTTTTATCCAAGTACAAAAAGCAGCAATGTTATTCACTTATAAGATAGTCTATAGGGCACTTACAGTCTTGTTTTTTTCAGTTCTGTCCAAGTCTTTGTGACACCAATTTGGAAACTGAGGCAACCAGGGTGAAGTAACTTGCCCAGGGTCACACAGGTACTAAGTATCTGAGGCTGGATTTGAATTCAGGTCTTCCTGACTCCAGGCCTGGCGCTCTTTCCACTGAGCGATCTAGCTGCCCCCATGTAGAGCATTAAACACATCCAAAAATGATTATTTAGTGACTTCTTTCAGGACTGTTTCTACCTGAACCCTTTCAGAATGATGAAAATGAGATCACAATACTAATAATGTTGCTGTTGATAATAATAATTAATATAATTATCTTGGCTGCTACTAGAGTCATCCTGAGGATGCTCTCAGTGACCTTCACAGGACAAGTTAACATCTTCTTATTCAGTTACAAAATACAGTCATTTTATCTTTCTTTGAACAGTTTGAAGAACATAAACTATGGAAGCGCGCTGCTGGGATAGTGCCCCATGCTGTCGAAAATGATGAGCATGAGGTAATAAGTTGGATTTCACCTTGATGTAGCACTTGAAGGTTTGCAAAGTGCTTTCACTACATTATTTCACTTAATTTTTACCATAAATAGCCCTGGGAGCTAGATACTCACTGTTACTTTCATTATGTTTATCTTATGGTTGAGGAAAGTGAAATTCAGAGAGCTTGTGATTGACCCAGGATCCATCAGGCAGTCAGCAATTGTTTGTTAAGAGCTCATCATGTGCCAGACATTGTTTTACACTCTGGACATACAAAGAAAGTAAAAAAAGAAAATATTTCTGCCCCTAAGAAGCTTCTATTCTAATGGGGAGAGAACATGCAAAAAGTAGCACTTACAACATAAATACAGTGGAAATGGAAGCTTATCTCCTAGGGAAAGTATGCCCAGGGAGGCTTTTGGAATCTTTGGGGGATGCCCCAACGAGTGGTTCCAGGATTAATGCACATGACCTGGGTGAAGGTCCAGCAAAGGCAACTCAGGTAGTAGGAGAACCAACAAAGTGACACACTATTTAGGGGAATGTGGGCACGGCATAAGAGAAGCAAGGATAGGGGACATGAGTATGATTGTAGGCAGCAAGGAAGGACCTGGTACATAGGAAGAGATTAAAGACAAAAGTGGGGATGATCATGGAGGAGATAGGACGAGATGGAATGAAGGCTTCATGCCTGTAGAGGGAAGGGAACAGGCATTTCTATAGCTCTTCCTATGGGCTAGGAACTGTGCCAGTGGCTTTATAGGCACTGTGCCTTAGCAGTAGGGGCAGCCAGGTGGTGCCATAGTGCATAGAGCACCTGGCCTGGAGTCAAGAAGACCCGTCTTCCAGAGTTCATATCTGGCCTCAGATACTTCCTAGCTCTGTGACCCTGGATAAGTCATTTCACCCTGTTTGCCTCCCTTTCCTCATCAGTAAAATGAAAAGGAAATGGCAAACCACTCCAGTATGTATGCCAAGAAAACACCAAATTAGGACACAAAGAGTTGGACACAACTGAAAAACAACTGAATGACATGGGCTAGGCACTATGCCAAGTGCTTTACAAATATGATAGCATTTGATCCTCACAGGTTGGTACTATTATCATCCTTGAGGAACTCATCCTTGAGTTGAGGAAACTGAGGCAGGCAGCGACGAAGTGACTTCCAGGGTCACATAGCCAGGAAGTATCTGAGGTGGGATTTGAACTCAGATCTTCCTGACAGGCCCAGCACTCTATCCAATGTAGCACTAGCTGTAGAGGGGTTGACTTTGGCAAAAAAGGCAGGAGGGGAGGCCCTCTCATCATCAGAGAGGGGAGGGAAGGAGGTGGTAGTAAGGAAAGATAGCTGAGTAAGGTGAGCTGGGGTAAGGATGGAGAGAAGAGGGAGCTTGTGGTGAGCAGCCTCAATTTTTTTCAGTGAAGGATGAGGTAATATTCTCTACTTCTGCAGAACCACCAGCCATGATAGCCTGGGCCCAGTCTGTTAATACCACCCGATCATGGGTCAGGTTCAATCTCCCGACCCCCTGTAATACCAGATGTAAACCTTGGTAGACCTGGGCTACTCAGCTACTTGAGAAGTTTTGATGCAGAGGACAGTTATTAGACAGTTACCAGTTATTAGTTGGTAGGGTCAGGTGATGGGTTTCGACTCACCCTGAGAGATTAGTTAGATTGGTTTTGCTTGGCCCCAGATGATGTAACTAGAAGCAATGGACAGAAGCTCCAGAGGAGACACTCTGGATTTGGTTTGGTAGAAACTTCCCAACAATTCAAAGCGGGATGGGCTGCCTATGAAGTCAGTAGGTTCTCCTTCACTGGGGGTATTCCAGCAAAGGTCAAGTATATTGTAAAGGGGATTCTTGATGCTGTAGGGTGTAGGGCAGATGGCCTGTCATTCTCATGAAGTAATAGAGACAGTTCTGGATTTGGCACCAGAGGTCAGCTTCCTGTATGACCTTAGACAAGTGACTTAACCAATCTAGGCCTCAATTTCCTTATCTGTAAAATTAGAGGAGGGGGCACACACTTGATAATCTATAAAGTTCCTTCCAATCCTGTATATGATCCTACATATGAGATTCTGTGAACTGTAAACAAAGCCAATGAGACAGGAGTTAAAGTCATTAGAAATGGGTGAATCAGCTAAGAATCTAGGCTAAGGAGTCCACAAGAAAACCTAGTTAGGGCCAAGCCCAAAGTCAAGAAGACAGAGAGAAGTTTGAGTTCTTGAAGGAGTCAGTAGGCAGGGCTGGAGGGGTTTGGGCCATCCCTAAGCAGGCATGGAGCCTGGGGCAAATCACACTATGTGCCCACCTAAGAATATTTCTCTCCAAGAGCAGTCCGCTTCAAATGAACATCAAGTGCCATCTTGAATAGGAAAAACAAGTCACAGAAGGGCCACATGGAGACTGCAGAGGGGCAATGAGGCGGGTCTAGCTCATTGCATTGGCATTTAGGGTCTGGTTGGGTGACTATCGGCCTTAGATCTTTTTTCCCTGCTGAGATGAGTGGCCTCCTTTTACTCTCTAAGGTCTTATCCCACTGTTGCACACCATCTGCTCCTCCTCTCTCCTCCTGCTGCCCCCCCCAAAAAGAGCCCAGGGTGGTTATGAAACCTTAGGGGTCAAGATTGGAGAATACTGAAGAAAAACAAGGCAGGGAGGCTCCAGGCTGCTCACAGCTGCCTTCCACCCTGGTATATTTAATGTAGGTAGAGATATACTCTCATTGTAGCTGTTTACTGTTGTCTTGATTGAAACTAGATGTGTGGAAGGTGTTTAAAGATATGGTGTGTTTATAGGAGGAAAGAGTGGGTTATCACACAGTGGATAGATTGCTGGGCCTTGAGGGAGTTCACATCCTGACTCAGATACATATTAGTTGTGTAACCCTAAGTAAGTCACTTGCCTGCTGTCTGCCTCAGTTTCCTCATCTGTAAAATGGAGATATGGGCAGCTAGTTGGCCCAGTGGATAGAGCACCAGGCTTGAGATCAGGAAGACTCATCTGCATGAGTTCAAATCTGGCCTCAGACACTTCCTAGCAGTGTGACCCTGAGCTAGTCACTTAAGCTGTCTACCTCCATTTCCTCTACTATAATACAGGAATAATAATAACAGCACCCACCTCCCAGGGTTATTGTGAGGATCGAGTGAGACCATTATTATTATTATAGCTTAAAGAATTAGTGTATGAGAAAATTGGGGTCAGCAATCCTACCTGTGCACAGGGAGGGCACCGGGGAGATAGGGGGTCCATGGAGCAGGGATTTGGCCTGCTTCTTGGGCCCTACAGTAACAATACTCGGATTGGGAATCATGATGAGGAAGCTTGGGCAACTCAATTTGAGCATTTATTAAGCAGCCTACCTATATATGTCCCAGGGCTAAGGTGCTGATAGTGTAGACAAAAATGAGGCAGTTAGGTGGCTCTGCAGTGGACAGAGCACCAGGCCTAGAGTCATGAAGACCTGAGTTCAAATCCAGCCTCAGATACTTCCTAGCTGCGTGACCCTGGGCAAGTCACTTTACTCTGTTTACCTGAGTTTCCTCCTCTGCCAAATGAGCTGGAGAAGGGAATGGTAAACCACTCCAGTATCTTTGCCAAGAAAACCCCAAACAGGGTCATGAAGAGTTGGACACAACTGAATTATGACCGCACAACAAAAATCTCTCACAGACCTTACCTTATGCTGTGGGGAATATACCACGTGAGTGTAATTGCAAGAGTAGGGAGTGCAACCAACTTGAAATATTAGGAAGGGCCTTCTACTTGGCCTGAGGAGTCACCAAAGCTGTGCTTCCAAGGAAAACAAGGATTTTCTGGGTTAGGGGTAAGTTTCTGGGTTGGGGGATGCATTCTAGGCATCAGGAAAGTGCCAAGGCACAGGCAGAAGTGGGAGATTGAAAGTCAAGGGACCTAGAACTTGCAAAATGCGTGAAGACATCAGAGGATCATTGATCTGGAGCTGTAAGCATCTTTCAGGGTCATTGAATTCCCTCCCCCACCTCATTTTTCAGACAAGAAGAGCGAATCTCATGGAGGTTGAGTGACTTATCCAGAATGACACAACTAATAAGTTGATGAGGTGGAATTTGAATCTAAGTTCCCTTCAGTAAGCCAGGGAATGAGAAACAAGACAAGACAGGAGCCTGGTTTGGAAAGTGTTAATTACCTCGCAGAGAAGCAATGGGGAAGCATCACAGATTCTGTGTATCTTATTGGAACATTTCTCAGCTTCTTCCGATCTCTCAAAAGGATGAGAGTATCCCAGTTCTTGAGGGCATGAGGCCGGGCAGTGACAAGAATTTCACTGGGAGCAGAAGGCCCCTCCCGTTGTAGTTTTGCTGGTGGATAACTTGGTCAGGAGGCGGAGGAGTCATGAGGGGCAGGGCAAGGCATCAGCAGTTAAGGCGGGTGTATCATTTGCTCAGCACCTTCCTTTAGATCCCTTGTTATGGTGGAAAGAGAGCTGAAGTTCCAACTGTGCCCAAAACCCTGGGCCAGAAAGCCAGGCCATTGGTCTCACCCATACTACTACTCAGTTCTTAAACATCCTGGCTTGAACCATCACCCTATAAACCTCTCACAGGCAGAACCTGTTTTATTTTATCTTTGTATCCCCAGAGCCTAGCATTGTGCTTGCCACATAGTAGGAGTTTTATAAGGGCTTGTTGGTAGAATTGAATTGACCCAACTTGGCCAGACTAAAGACAAGCAAGCTTCTTTTCAATGAAGACTCAAGGCATTTAAGATTCGCATTCCCATCTAATTATATGTGGGTCCTAAACCTTGTTCTGCTCCAGGTAGCCATCTTGGTTAGGGCACAGTCATATCCAATTTGGGTTATAGGTTTCTCAGCAGAGCTGAAGCCCCCAGTGAAATCACATGTTAGACATTGTAATAAAACCTGTCTTTCCTAGGAACATGAGATGTGAAAGCTTTTTTTTCTTTATTGATTTGCCTTCTCAAGATTCATGACATTTCATACTATGGTTTATAAAACCCCTTTCAAACTCAACTTGGTTTGAGGGGAAGGAGCTTCTTGACGATATTCCTTTCAGGTTTCAGAAATGACAAAGGCCTATTCTCCACTGGATTTCAATGTCCTTTCTCTGTCCACCAGAGATTTTCTTTGATACAATTTTAATGGAAAAAGATAAAGTAATTCTATGTTTTCCTCATGTGATTTAATAAGTGAACTAGGTGGCAAAAGTGGGGTGACAGGAATGGGAAGCAAGTTAGGATAACTAAGGGTTTGGAACCTCAGCATACACAGAGCACACACACACACACACACACATGCACACATGCACTCACGCACATACACATGCACACACGCACGCACACAGACTCAGACTCACACCATATCTTTCTCTGCACGTATCCAAATTTTCCATGAATTGCTATTGAGTCAGGGACTGACTTACCCATCTGTGAATAAACTGATTAGCTCTGTCCAAGTGCAGAAAAACAGAGCTCAGTTGAAACTAAATAAAATGTCACCACATTTTGAAAGAGTTCCCTGAGCAATGCAAATGCGAACTTACCTGCAGTTGAGAAGCTGTTGGGAAGTACTTGTGAACACTTTGGGCTTTGAGAATTTAGTTGTGGCAAATTAGTCAGAAAAAGGCCATCCCTGTCCAAGTGAGAGCTACTTCTATTTCCTATCTTGCTCAGCATGGGTTCCAGTGGCCGTAAATGGTTCTTCCCATTTGGGTGAGACTGATCTACCCATTTGGAAGTAGTTGTCTCTCTACAAGTGGGTCAGATTTCAAGTGAAACACCATCCACACTCCTAAAGAGCTGATGACTTCGACTTGGATTAATATCTATAAATAGAAAACAAGTAATAAGAAATGCATCGAGAGGATTATGTTTACACTATTGGCAGTGAAAAGAACGTGATTTGGATAAAGACCGAAGTACTGGCCTAGGCCCCAAGAGGGCTAGGCCTCACTGAAGTCTAGCCTCATAGTGGTGTTGTGTTACCAACACTTTTGGACAGGCCACTTCCCCTCTGCTGTTTGTTTCCTCCCCTGTAAAAACAAGCCCAAATCTGGATGATTGTGTTCAGTTCTGGCTGCCTCAGTTTAGGGGCATCATAAGCTGGACACTATCCACAGGAGAGGAAACAGGATGGTGAGAGGCCTCAGGAATATGCCATAAGGTGATCAGGTGAAAGACCCTGGAGATTTACTAGAATTCCAAGCAGAGTTTGGATGAACGAATATTTGAAGTAAGGTGGGATCAGAGATCCTTGTTCAGGTCCGAGTTGTACTGGATCTTTTCTCAAACCCATTCTACCTGGGGGATTTTGTGACAAATCTGACTGGGTCTCTTCCTTCTCCTCTCCACCCCCCTGTATCAGGATAAATTGAAATTTGGTTCATAGAATCATTAAGGGTGGCCTCAAAAGGAAAAGAGGCCCAGCTAGGCCAGGCTGCCTGATGGGCAGACAGCCCCCAGCATGTCCAGCTACTGGAGTGTAGGGTCTTTTTTCATATTGGCAGATAGAGTTGCCACCTTCTCCCACACCTCCTTGAGTCAATCACTATACATCTGCTTCGTCTGGCTAGCTGCAGTCTCCTCCCAACCCCGCTCCCTAAGGAGAGTTGTGGTCAGGAGCCTCACGCAGCCTCAGGGACCCCTCCAGTTCTCCCAAAGCTAAGGTTTTTAATATGGGGTTGACCATGATCTCCAGTTCTTCAGTGGATCTGGCGCCTTCCTTGTGGTTATTTCCTTCTAATTATGCAGGTAAACAGCCCATCCTGTATAACTCTTCTCTGTGCTCTCTCATACAGTTATCATACAGAGTCCACTCAGTGCTGGAAAGCATCTTCTCATTCTCCTGATACTACAAGGATACTCATGGAGTATGTATGGTGATCCTTGGTATTCCTTGCTCTTGCCACATGACCAGCCAATAGCAAATCACTGTAAACAGTCCTTTCCGTGAGTAACTCTGTCAGCAAGGAGAACGGGATTTGGGGCCCTGAATGTCTCAACTGTCTGCAGTCATCAAATTGACTAAGAAATTACCAACTCTTCACTTTGTTCTGTGTGATCCTATTAGGATAATTAGGGAATGTTGCTACTGTCCTGGGAACCGTAGGTGAGACAAAGCGAGGTCACTGCTTCCTGCCTGGACTGTCAGAGCTCGTACATTACATGGAAAAACAAAACGAGTACCCATGAACCTGAGAACAAGACCTGACATCAGTAAGTGGTGACATCCGTGCCCTACAACAGTGGTGTCAAACTCAAAGAGGAAGAGGGACCATTAAAGTGGCCCTAAGGATCCCTGTGGGCCACATATTGACTTAAAAAGGGCTCAGCTGAACAGTCCCGCACACAAGCCCTACTCCACCCCATACATGGCTTGGACAGAAAGATGACATCTAAGACCTGACTCTTCTTGGTGTCACAGAATTTAGAATACGGAGGAACCTAATAAACTCATTTGACAGAGGAGGAGAGGAGGTCTTCAGATAGTAAGTGACTTGCTTGAGGTTATATAGGCAGTTGGGATTTGAACTCAGAGTCTCTGACTCCAAATTCAGCAATCATTTCAATTCACCACACATTTATGAAGCATCTACTATCTGTCAAGAGCTCTGCTAGGCTCTGGGAATGTTTCTTTTAGATAAGATCTGTGATTGTATTGGTGCAGCAAGTCCCCCTACCTACTTTGCTGCTACTGTGCTGAACACTGAGAATTACCTGGGGTCCTTGAGAGGTACCATACCCAGGGCCACACGGACAATATATGAAGCCTTCCTGGATTCAAGTTTGGCTCTTTACCCACCAGGCTACACTACTTCTCAGGTACTAAGGACATGAAACCAAAAATGAGAAAGGCCCTACAATCAAGGAGCTTATATTTCACTACACCATGCGAGGGGATCTAACATGTCTGTATTTCAACTGAAAAATTCCTATTCATATTCTCTGACCATTTAGCTCTCATTTTTATAAATTTGACTCAGTTCCATATATGTATCTTAAAAAATGAGACCTTTATCAGAGAAACTTGCTATGAAGATTTTCCCTCATTTTATTGCTTCTCTTCTAATTTTAGCTACTTTGGTTGTGTTTGTACAAAAACCTTTTTAATCTCATATAATCATTCTCCCCTCCTGTGAACCTCTCGTTGTCCTGTTTGGTTCTGAATTCTTCCCCTCTCCATAGATCTGACAGAAACTTTCTTCCTTGGTCTTCTACTTTGCTTATGATGTCACCCTTTAAGTCTAAATCATGTGCCCATGTGTAGGCTCTCTTGGTCTACTATGTGAGATTCCATCATTTCTGCCAGACCTCTTTCCAGTTTTCCCAGCAGTTTTTGTTGAATAGTGAGTTCTTGCTGCAGCAGCTGGGATCTTTGGATTGCTCAAACCCTAGGTTACTGCGCTCATTTGCTTCCGTATATTGTGTACCTAATCTGTTCCATTGATCACCCCCTACTGGGTATTTCTTACCCAGGACCAGATTGTTTTCATGATTACAGCTTTGCAGGATAGTTTGAGATCTGGCGCTGCCAGAGGGGCATTTTGCTTTCAGACTCTTCAGAGACCAGTGATGCTTTGCTAGGTTGTAGGGTACACAGGTGCTCCAGAACAGAACTAAATCACTTGGATCTCATCCTTCAGCTGCCTGTGGAATGAAGGACAGCTGAGCCCTCAACAATTTCCAGAGAGTAGGGAAGCAGTGAAATGCTTTCTCCTGCCACTACTTTCCTATTCCCACCCCCACCCCCACCCAAGGGAGTCTCTAGTGGGGAAACACACACACACACACACACACACACACACACGGCTGAAAACATTTAGTAACTGATTCCTCGAATTCAACTTTTTGTGTGAATAAACATGACTCTTGTTTAGGGACAGGTCTTGAGAACAAGACTTAGAGGAATTAAATTGAAAATATCTTTCTGACTTATCTCTGTCAAACAAAGGGTGTTGGGAAGCCTGAATTTAAATCTTTGTGTGTTTGTTTTCTCATAGGCCAGTTTGGTAAAATTATTCCCAATTGATGAACAGATTGCATTCTCAAAGTTCACTTATAAGTAGTTGTTTTGGGATCCCAGAATGCGTTTTCCAAAAAACTGTGCTATATGTGATGCTTGGGTTCCCAGGCTAGTCCACAAAAGCCTGTTCCCATAATGAAACTGAATGACGGCACTGATGGTACCAAGCTTGCTTGAAGAACCTGGGAATGGAGAGAGGCATGTCATCCGGGAAGAACGATGAAGACTAGCCTCCCTCCTCCCTCAATAGGCACAGGTGCTATTTGTCTTCCCTTGTCTTAGGCCCTGAGTGCCCTCAGCACACCATCAACCCTCCTTGCAGCACCTCAGGCAGACCTGCCCCACCTCTGGAGTATTCCATTGTCTCAAATTACCTCCCACCAAATCATTTCATTCAAGCTTCAAGCTTTAAGGGTGCAACTCATACAGTATGGGTCACTGGCACCCTTTTAACTGTCTCTAGAGTATTTTCACTTTTTTAGAAGCTAAGAAAAAGTCACCAAAATGAATCTCTAATTGGTAGAATCTTAGAGTAACCGAGGAAAGTGCAACTGTTCTGGGTAGAGTTACTGGACCCTAGAAGGTTTTCTTCAGGGCCAGTGGGTGGTGCTTTTCCCAGCATCCTTGCTTTCTTTGTGTCAGACCCCAAGCTCCCCCTTCTCCCTGTGCAGTGGCAGCCTGGCAGGGTGGGCATTCAGTGAGGACAGTGCAGCAGGAGCCTCCCATAGGCATGCATGCATCAGGAGCAAGTCTGTCCTGGCACAAGGGGAAGCTTCTGATGAGAGATTTTCTAGGCACTGTCTTATGAAGTTTTCCACTTTTCTTTCCCAGTGACTAGCTTTGCCTCTCTGTTTCCTGGGTTTCCATGGCTCAGGTTTGTGCTTTTGAGAAAATCACCAGGCTGGCCATGCAGATGTGAGCAAAGCAAGGCTGGAAACCTCTGCAATGCAGGGGAGCCTGACTCTCTTCCTCCGGGCTGCGGGAGGAGGAGAACATCGGAAACTCAAACAGCATTTCATAACGCCAGGCAGCAAAGGCGAGCAGGGGTCAGCAAAGGACAGCGCCTCTCCCTCTGCCAGACGGCCTGGCACTTTATTGATGCCCCCATCTCCAGATTTCTGACAATGGAGCTATTTTCTTTATTGATGTTTCTCATAATGTACTGTCTTTACTCAGCGATTGCTGCAGAACTGATGGGGGCCATGGAGGCAGTGGCATGTCCTCAAGCAAGTTGCTTCTGCATTGGTGAATAGGGGAGCTAACATTTGTGCAGTCCTGGGCCAGTGGATGGGAGCCATGGCAGTCCAGAGAAGCTTCCAGGCCCGTGGAGAAAGCATCATCTTTCTCTAGAGGCTTTGGGGGATGGGGGGAGGAACAGGTGTGGTATCAGAGGCCTGGGCTTCCAAAGCAGGGCCTGAAAGTCTGGGTAACTGTAATGTCAGAGCCAGAAGAGATCATGAGACCATTTCACCCCCCCTCACTGCCTCCAGCTTTACTGACAGACAAATGAAGCCCAGAGAGGGAAAGACATTGAGGATGTCAGAGCTGGAAGATTAGAGATCATCTTATCCTTGCCTCTCATTTAACAGATGGGGACATCGATGCCCAGAATGAGTTAGGGAACTTTTTCAAGGTCGTCAGATGAGTTCATATCTGAGCCAGGAGCGGAACCCTCATCTCCTGGCTCCCACTATAATATGCTGCTTCTCTCTTTTGCAGTCCATGCTAATTCATTCTTTGGATTTCTTCAATGGTTAACAGCTGTTTCCATCTGTTTTGGGCCTCTGGATTGAGCATTGTCCTAAACTGAGACCCAAGGCCGGAACTGCCCCCTGGCTCACTTCTGTGGGACCCTGGCATCATATCGTTGCTGGATGCAATTCCCTGGTATCTACTTACCTCTTCCTGTTTTGGCTTAATTAAGTGGCTTTTGCCTTTGGATCCACTTACCTTTTGGATGGTCTGATTTTCTTGATGTATCGGTTGACTCTCGGGTTGTGGTTTCCATAATCTATGACCCCAAATAGGACAGTAAGCCTGCAAAATAACAAGGGGTCCAAGAGCTCTCTGGGGACCCATGAGGACTTGGGAGGAGCCAGAGCTACTTTCCTATGCTTCTTTTATTTCCCTGTGTGTTCTTTTGCTTTTGTGACATCCCCTTCCATCACACCGCCAGTCAATCCTATCTTTTCAGTGTTGGCAGTCACGATGCAAGAGAGGGAAATTAGTATTGATAGCAAACCTATTTGAAAGTAAGTAGCTTATGGGCTTTTGATAGTTGCCTGCCACTTGGGCCTCCAGACTCCTGCCGTTTTGCTGTAAAGACTCCAGGGCTTTGATAGCCTCCCTAAGAACCCTCAGACCTCCCCATTTGCCTGGCAGGTTAATCTCCTGTGCAGTGGTGGACTGATAAGTGTTTAACAACCAGCTCTCTAGGACAAAAACCAAACATACACAGGAAATACATTGAAAGTTTACTCTGTAGTATTAATATTTTCTCTCTTTTTTAGGTCTAGAATAATCAACAAAATAATAAATCAAGCCTCGATTTGTAGCATTTGTCAATTTTCAAGGCGTAAATACACTAAAAATTTAACAGTCACCTCTATGGTATGATATGTGCTGCCTTTCCTAGTTAAAATGTGAGCTCCTTGAGAAGAAAAGAAACATTTATTAAATACCTACTAAGTGCTTGAACACCATGCTAAGCACTTACCTCTGTTTGCCTCAGTTCCTTATCTGTAAAATGATCTGGAAAAGGAAAAGGCAAACCACTTTAGTATCTTTGGCAAGAAAACCTCAAATGGGATCACAAAGAGTTGGACGTGACTGAAACAACTAAACGAAAGCACTTTACAAATGTTTGATCCTTACAACAACCCTGAAAGATAGGTGTTATTATTATTATTTTATAGATGAGGAAACTGAGGCACTTCACAGAGGCTAAGTGACTTGCCCAAGGTCACACAGCTAGCATCTGAGGCAGGATTTAAATTTCAGTCTTCCTGACTCTAAAATCAATACTCTATCTACTGTGCCTACATCTGAGAGCAGAGATTATCTTGCTTTTTTACTTATGCCATTACCCTCAACACTTAGCATAGTTCTTTTTATTTCCTCCTCAGCATTCGGGGTTAAGTGATTTGCCCAGGGTCATACAGCTGGTAAGTGTCAAGTATCTGAGGCTGGATTTGAACTCAGGTCCTGCTGATTCCAGGGCTGGTATTCTATCCACTGTACCACCTAGCTGCCCCAGCATAAATTCTTAAGAAATACTTTACTTTTCTTTTTAAAAAAAATAAGTGCTTTTCCATTCCTTCCCATCGATTGCATTTAATCTACACCAATGTTCTGTGACAAAGATACCAGCGGCCAGCCAAGAGACAATTCATGATTCTCTACTATTGATCCTATCGACTACTAACCTCAAGCTTTGATAGAGAGATGAGCTACGTGCTGCTGTCGTGTCCTTCAAGGGCTCTGCTCCTCTAGGATTCTGTGCCGGTCTGGCATATTTCAGTCTGTCCAAGAGGAATTGGGGGATTTTTAGAGGGCCCAGCCCACATGCCTTCATGCTGCTACAGCCATAACACTGCATCACTCTGCTGATGACCACATGGGACATTAGAGATAGGGAGTGAGGGCCTGTGGGTGTGGAATGTTGCAAAAACTCAAACCCTATCACCATTTTGGTTGGTTTTTCTTCACTTTTTTGTTTGGTCACCAAGTAAGGCATACATTGGGGGCATGTCCAGAAATTACTGGGGTATAAAAACAAATGGCAGCAATAACATTTTTTTTAAATTAAAAAAAAGAATTAAAAGTTAAGACAAAAAAGAACAGTCCAAAACATTTTTTAAATAAGGCTGATATCTACTGTCTGGCTATCAATGGTTGTACCTTCAGATTCGAACTCAAGAAACATTTAGGTGATGACTGACCATGAGCAAGCTATTGTGCTCACATCAGAAATTTCAAATGGCGCCCGACTTATTTGGGGCGAGCAGAAAACGGAGACATAAAAGTAATGTAGGGTGGGTGTGGGGAGAGAAAGGAGAGCTTCTAACACAGCATTCTAGAAAGATTTGAAAAAGGAATGAGCATTTTCAATTTGATGAGGGAGGAGGATTAAGGCATATTAAACACAGGAGGTGGCATCCGATCTAACCCCAGACACTTGTTAGCCATGTGACCCTGGGCAAGGCCCTTCACCCTGTTTGCCTCTGTTTCCTCATCTGTCAAATGAGGCAAAGAAGGCAATGACAAAGCACTCCAGTATCCCTGCCAAGAAAACCCCACGTAGGGTCGACCCACAGAGTCGATACAGTTGAAACAACAACAACAAAACATCAATTGGAGTTAGATTGTGGAGGACCCTCAGTTCCTGGCCAAGGAGCTTGCCTTAATAAAAGGCATTGGGGAGCCCCTGAAGGGTTTTGGTGAGGGGAGGGAAATGGTCGGACCTGAGCATTAAAAAGTTATCCTCTGGCTGAGACATGTTGCTTGGGGCACCTTGCCTTTTCTCAACATCCAATGCATTGTTTCTAAGCCATGGCTGTGTACTCAAACTTATTCCTGGGCCATCCTGCTCTGCCTTTGGTATGCTGACCCCAGACCTGCATTGAGCTGGCATTTCTGGACTATTTGTGTATCAGCCATCATTCTGCGCATTCCTCTGGACAGGGACACCAACCAAATCATATCATCCCCCTCATCCTCATCTGAAAAGTGAAAACCTACTCTCCCAGGGTTGTTGAGAAGACTGAATGAGATAATATGTGTAAAATGCTTTGCAAACCTTAGTGTGCTCTGTCAATGTGAACCGTTACCCAAACTGGGCTCTGGCCATGATTTCCTACCACTCCGTACACTGGTCTGTTACCGTGGCCCCAGCCCCTGCAAGCCTATCATGCCCTAGAGCACATGCCATGTATTTTGAGGCCACTGATGTCCTTGCTGCCCCCTGCCCATCAGGAAGTCCTCTTTTCCAGGTGGACATCAGACATAAAACACATCCTCAAAGGAAATCAGGCATCGACTTAACAAATGGTTTTAATAAGCTACCGTTCTCACTGCAAAGAGTAAAGGCTGCTGTCTTTTGATAGCAGCAGCAGCTCCTGTTTGTATAGCGTGTTCAGGTTTGCAAAGCGCTTTCCTCTCAACAACCTTGGAAGAGAGGCAGTATGGATAATACTATCACCATTTTACAGAGGCAGAAACTGAGGTTCAGAAGAGAAGTGACTTACCCAGGATCACACAGCTAGTATCAGGAGTGGGATTTCAGCCCAGGCTGCCTAAGTCCAAATATAACACCCTCTTCACTCTACCACATAAAGCCACTGTCCCATTCCTGCACTTTGGGTAGGGCTCCTTTTCTGCAGAAGATCATTGGGAATGGATGCCCAAGATTGAAGAGGACTAAGGAGAATTCCCCAAATCCTGGGCTGGGCATGAGCCATGGGACTGTAGGGTTCAGATTTTTCTGTTACCCTGAGGAAAACCTAAATTTGACCCTGCTTACTTAGCTATTACTTTGGCATGACTTGGTGGGCCAGTATGGATTGTTTTTAAAAATTCCCAATGCTTTCTGTTATTACATCACAGTTAATTATGAAACCAGTCTCCTCTCCCACTTTCCAAGTCGAACTCTCCCTTATAACAAGAGAAAAAGACAATTAAGCACATCCACTATAGTATTCCAGCTGACCGCTTATCCAGACTTCTGTCCTAAGTACATCCTAGTTCTCTCTCAGGGATCTTCTGGGTTATATCATTGTCAGCATTGTGTATGTTGTTCCTTTGGTTCTGGTTTTTTTTCCCCACTCTGCGTTGGTTCCTGCAAATCTTCTTGTGTTTTTTTCCTTTTCTGAATTTTGTGTCATCATCATTTCTTACTAAAGAGTAATATCTCATTTCCTTTCTGTGCCACAGGGTTTTTTTTCTTTCAGTCATTCCCCAGTTGAGAGGTAACTGCACAAAATTTTTTAGCGGATGAGAATCATCTAAATTTTTATGGCATTTTTCCCAGGCATCAAACTTATCTATAGCACTGACTGCATTGAAGGTAGGTGCTTTCCCCCATGATGATGGAAACCTTACACAGTGAAACTTAGAGTTTAGTCATTTACTTAATAATGCCAAATCCTTTTGATTATTACTGTTTTGGAGTATGGTCTGAGATCGGGCCCTGCTGGTTCCCTCCCTTGTCACTTTTTTTTCGCTGTTCTCCTTCAGATGCTTGACCATTTGTTTTTCCTGAAGAATTTCTATCTCTGTAAAGTAATCCTTGATAGTTTGATTGGTATGTCACTGAAGAAGTAAACAAATTTGGGTAGCATTGCCATTTTTATTATCCTGGTTCAGTCTAATCATGAGCAATTAATATTTCCAATTATTTAGTCTGTCTTTATTTACATAAAGAATGTTTGTTAGTTCTGGATCTGTCTTATTGTGTAGACTTCCAGGCATCTTCTGTTACTCACAAACTGTAGCTCAGGGTTGGGGAACTTGTGGCCTTGAGGCCACATGTGACCCTCTAGGTCCTTGAGTGTGGTTCTTTGACTGAATCCAAACTTTACAGCACAAAGCCCCTTAACAAAAGGATTTGTTCTGTAAAACCTGGACTCAGTCAAAGGGCGGCACTTGAGGACCCAGAGGGCCACATGTGGCCTCGAGGCTGCAGGTTCCCCACCCCTGTTGTAGACTTTCCCAAAACCATTCCTTGAAAATTGGAGATCGTAGGATGATGACATCAGTTATTGGGGTATAATTTATTCGTCTGGTCAGCAAAGAGATTAGTCAATTTAGTCAAACTGGTCATTTCAAATTATAACAATAGCAAAACCAATAATTATGATAGCTGGCATTATTTTCCCCTACTCATTATCATCATAGCTAGCATTTATATAGTGCTTACTATGTGCCAAGCACTGTGTTAATGCTTCACAATTATGATCTCATTTCATCCTCACAACAGCCCTGGGAGGTGTGTTATGATCCCCATTTCACACATGAGGAAACTGAAGCAAATAGAGGTTAAATGACTACCCCAGGGTCACACAGCCAGTAAGTGTATGAGGCCAAATTTGCATACAAGTTTTCCTGACTCCAGGCCTGGTGCTCTAGCTACCCAGCTGCCTCATACTCCCTAACTTCTCTATTACTTTTGAGGGTACCACCGTCATCCCAGTCATCCAGTCCTGTGGTCTAGGGATCATTCTTGACTCCTCTCTTTCAACTCCCCCCAATCCAAGCCTTTGCCAAGGCCTCTCACATATGTCCCTTCTGTCTGATGACACTGCCAGCACTGTAGTGCCAGCCCTCATCACATCATGGCTACACCACTGTAACAAGCTCACCATGGAGCTGCCTGCCTTAAGTCTGTCCCTGCTCCAGCCTCTTCTCCTCTCTGCTGTCAGTCACCTTCCCAAAGTGCAGATGTGACCATATCACTCCCCTGCTCAAGAAACTCCAGTGGCTCCCTAACCTCTCTAGCATCAAACGCAAAATCCTCTGTTTGATGTTCAAGGCCCTTGCTATGCCCCTAACTGCTAGTGTTTTCACAGGCTGTCCCCTATGTTTGAAATGCTCTCCTCCTCCTCCTCCTCCTCCTCTTCCCCCTCTTCCTCTTCCCCCTCCTCTTCCTCCTCACTTCCCTGGCTTCCTTGGAGTCCTAGCTAAAATCCCACCTTCTAGAAGAAGCCTCTCCTGATCACCCTTAATTCTAGTGCCTTCTTATCTCCTATTTAGCCTGGCTCTAGCTTCTTTGTGCCCCGCTGTTTGCCCTGAGAACTGAAACTGCCTTTGACCTTTCTCTTGCCAGTGTTTGGCACAGTGCCTGGCATATAGTAGGTGCTTAATAAAAGCTTCTTGATTGATTGCCGTATATGCTGCTTTGAAGTTTGTAAATCACCTTCTAGACATTCTCACTTTATCCAAGTTGAATGATGAATAGGGGAGAGGTGCTTCATTTTCATACACTGGGTAACCAGTACAATCATTTGTCTAATGTCTATAGAGTTTTAAGGTGTACACAATGCTTACTAGATGGTGTAGTAGCAATTTAGATTTGAAGATCTTTCCCATGCAGTAATAGGCCATGTGACTTGCTTATGTCACAGGAAGACTTAAGTCACGTGTGGTGGGAGGAGCTTCCTGACAGGAACAGGAAGTTGTGTCACAGGAAATGCAGAGAGAGAGAGAGAGAGACAATATGGCTGCTGGTGGCTGCTAACAGCCGCCCTCGTGATGGTTAGAACTGAACAGGCTGACTTAGCTGTACTGTGAGTGTGTTTTGGGGAAGACCCCGGCAGGGGGTCGGGGAGGTTTGGGGATGGCCAGGCTCCAGGCTGGATATTGTGTATGAAATGTTTTACTCCTGTGGTAGACTGCATAGATGGCTCTTGGGATCTGGTCCTCTCGTGTCTGAATAAATGGTTTACCTCTTCTACCTTCTACGTGGAGACTCTCGTATGCTTTGTGATACAGAACTACGTGGGCATTTTGATAATTGTCATCTACATTGTTATTACTGCCTTACTGATACAGATGGCACCTCGTTTAATCCTTTCAGAAACACTAGGAGGTAGGTGCTATCAGGGTGCCCATTTTACCATAATGAAAGTAAGGCTCAGCACATCTTAAGTGATTTGTTCAATGACACACATCAGGTTAGTATCTGAGATGGTATTCCAACACAAGTCTTCCTCATTGCAAGGTTAGCCCTCCCCAACTATGCTTAAGGACCTGGGATTTTGTAGGCATCTCCTGAGATCAGATTTCCACTAGCTTTAGAGATAGACCTTACAAAAGTATTTCAGAGGCAGGATTTGAACTGAGGTCTTTCTTTCTGAAATCAAGTCCAACATTTTGTCCACTACACCGTGCTGCTTTTGGGACAGAAGAAGGTGGTAAAACACACTTTTGTCCAAAAGCATTGACAAGGGCAGTATTAGAAGTCTTTACTTGGAGGAGGAGCCTCATGACTTGACAGGATGATCCTCTGTATTTTACCACAGAATTTTCCTCCCTGCCAAGGAGTAATAGAGATTGGAGAGCCGAGTATGTGGATGGGCTAGACTCTTGGCTCTCCCCACCCCCCACCCCCATCAGCTTCCTTAGTCATGTTTCCTCATCTTTAATTCCTCTGGATTCTTAAACACAACCACCCCCTGGAACTTGAATTCTGTCTTTCTTTTCATGGTTTATTGGCCAATAATTGTATCACAAATGAAATCTTTTCCTGTTTCCTGAGGTTAGTGAGCCTGCCTCCCAATCTGGTGAAGCCATTTTGGAGGAATTAGAGATTTTCTAAAAGCAACAAACTGGCCAGTGATTTAAAAAGCAATTAGCCTTTATTTGGTACATTTCAGCTCGCTCAGGCTAAGGCTTGTGGCTTATCTTGAGCCAATCGAGGGCATGAAGACAAGGGCAAGGGAAGTGTCCTGGCCTCTGGAGACACCAGGGGGAGGAGAAGAGGATAAGAGAGGAAGTTACATGCTTCTAAAGGGGGAGGATGAGGAAGGAGAGTAATCATTTCAGTTTTCCGATCCCAGCCCCAATCTATGGCTCTGCTTATCTGCTCCTTCCACCCATTTCAGTTGGACAGCACCTGGTGGGAAGGGAGGTGGGACACACGGACGCACACACGTATGCCTGGGCTGCTCTGATCAATGATGTGGAAGAGGGCCAGATCTTTTATACGGAGGGCCAGCTATGTCTGATTGGTTTCCCACATCTGATTTCGCAGACAAGGAAGTGCCAATTAAAATTTTATGCATTATTGAAGTTTCTGGGGTTCCAGAAAACAGGCATGGCTGGAGGAGGAGATATATGTAGAGGAGAGACAGCTTATTACCAAAAATGCTAGGCCCAGAAAGCTTGAATTGTGAGGGACTCACTCGGACTATGTCCTTTGGACTTTTCTGTACAGCATTCTTATTACCATGATGTTCAGCTTCACGATTTAATTAATTTGGCTACCTGAGCCTTTCATCTAAATTAACAAAGTAAAGTAGTCTGAATAATTTAAAAGACTCATAAAAAGGCATCTTTATCATAATTGTAAAACCATCTTGGTCTCATGTTCACAGAATCTCAGGACAGGGAGATGATTACGATCACAAACAGACATTAACCATAGTTCAGGCTTGGTCTCCCATTTTTCTTCCTATCTGAGTATTTTGGTATAAACAGAATCATCCCTCTTCCTTATCTTCCTGCTCCTTCTGCCATATTAATTCAGCTTTGACATGTCCCCATGTAGTGTTTACGGTAAAATGAGATGAGTGAACCGATTCGAATGAAATACCTGACTTCTGACCCACATCTCATGCCAAAGACAAACTGAACTGAACTCTATTGAGAGTTTACAAATCTAGTTGACTTTCCCATTTTCACTTGGAGGCATTTTGCTATATCATGCGTGTACACATGTATGTGTGTATGTATATGTTTGCATGTGTATATGTGTGTCTATGTTGTGTACACACTTGGTCAAAAGTTTCTTAAGACCAGGTTGCTGTTGAAGCAGATCCATGTCTGATGTGATTAGGTTTCTCACAGGCCTGAAGGTTTATTGGAGGGAATAATAGTCTTGTACCTCCAGCCTACGGAACATGGGAGATGGACTAAGGGATAGAGGGATGCAAAAGGCAATTGAGTGAGTGTAGAAAAGTGAAATTTCACTAGCTTTTCCCTCTCCCCATCCCAACTATGACTAGCAGCTATCTACTTCTTTTTTTTATTTATTAATTTTTTTTTATTTTTTAGTTTGCAACAAACAATTCTACATAATTTTGAGTTCCAGATTTTCTTCCCTCCCTCCCCCCTTCCTCCCCCAGAAGGCATGGAATCCCATATAATTTCCATGTATAACTTGTCATTGAATTAATTTACACACTAGTCAAGTTGTGGAGAAGAACCATGACCAATGGAATGACTCATGAGAAAAAAGAAACAGAACCAAAAAAAAAAAACACAACACAACAACAAATACAAAAGGGAGGAAAAAAAAAGGGGAGGGAAGACGAGTATGAAGTATGCCTCGATTTGCATTCATACTTCATAGTTCGTTCTCTGGATGTAGATAGCCCTCTACATCATGAGTCCTTTGGAGCTGTCTCTGCATATTGTGTTGCTGAGAAGAGCAAAGTCTGTCAGGGTTAGTCATCACAGAATCCATATATCTGTGGTTGTGTATAATGTTCTTCTGGCTCTGCTCCGCTCACTCAGCATTATGTCATGTAGGTTCTTCCAGGTTGTTATGAAGTCTGTATCATCCCCATTTCTTATAGCACAGTAGTATTCCATTACCTTCATATACCACAGCTTGTTCAGCCATTCCCCAACTGATGGCCATCCCTTTGATTTCCAATTCTTAGCTA
>CM053628.1:4617603-4629947 GCA_028646595.1 Phalanger gymnotis | reverse complement strand
TAGAGTCCTTGTAGCCAAGTCATTCTTTTTTTCCCTGAGGCTCTATTTAAACTTGCTGTGGAGTTACTGTCTTTTTCTGGCTTTACTTCTTCTGCTTTCTCTTAACCCCATAGTTTTTCTCCACTGTTTTCCAACGTTTCTTCTCTTCACTCATGTCTAAGTGTCAGTTCCTGGTTTGTTACTTTGCACCAGGTACAGACTCTGCCTTTTCGCTCACTCCTGTTTTCTGTCCCTTCTGCAATTTGGATACCACTGCTGCTGTCTTCCCAAAGTTCTACCTGATATGGCTGACTAAACGTATCCCTCCCTCTCCTCTTCTGTATCATGTCCTGGGATTGAGCCTAGGCTTTTTCCTTAATCCCTGGTTTCTGCCTTCATCTCCTTGTAGCTCCATTTGAGTGCTGGTCCTGACCCACTGAGTTGGCTTTGTCCTCTATTGTGACTTTGATAGGCCCTGACTAGATATCACACATTATCCTGGCTTCTAGCTACCTGGAGGTCTCTGTAGTACATAAGTACATGACAGAAAAGAAGAAGAAGAAGAAGAAGAAGAAGAAGAAGAAGAAGAAGATAAAGAAGAAGGAGGAGGAGGAGGAGGAGGAGGAGGAGGAGGAGGAGACACTTTACAATTATGATCTCATTTGATCATTACAATAACACTGAGCAGTAGGTGCTATTATTTTCCACATTTTAAAGATAAGGAAACTGAGGCAAACTCCTGACTCCACAGCTAGCACTATCCACTGGGCTACCTGGGCACCAAATGCTGTTTGGTTGCCTTTGCCCTATCTCCACTCCTAGATCTCCTTGAGATGTTACTTCATATTAGAGATCATACTAGTTTCAGTGCTCCTTTAGTATTACTGACCATTATTCCAGCTGGTATCCTTTTTTTTTCTTTCCTGGGGAGTTCCTTAGGGAAGCTAAGCTCAAATGCAATGTTTCTTTACAATGGGTTCCCATGAACCTAATACTGATAATGACCTGGAGAAATTGACAACTTTTCATTATGAGTAGCATTTCACTTTGCTTTACTTTGATGCTTTGGTCTCATCATTATGGATACTTCCTTCCACAATGCTCTTGGTAACCAAGCCACACTGTGGTACTATGCAATTCATGTATATGTCATCCTATAAATTCTCTACAAGGGCTCCATGCAACATGATGGCAGCCTTCCTCTAGTTTTCCTGACATTGTCTGTATGCTAGGGGCACTATCCTTGGTAATTCCTGGCTCTTACATGAACAGCGAAGCTTCATTTCCAACTATACAGCTCTATGATGACAACCTTTATGCTTCTTCTCTCATGCTCACCTCATGCTTCTCCATTGCCCTTTGGGTGACCATTAATTTTTCAGAGCTCGAAAATCTCACCAAATGCCTTGCCACCTAAACCAAACCTGTGCCCTGAGGACTTAAGCCTTCCATCCCCCAAACTCTCACTCTAAGGCTCCATTGGTTTGGTTAATGAGTATCTCCTGGGGCCCACTATTTCAGACTAGCCCCAACCATGCTAGCCTTTACTTCCCTACCATCTTCTCCCCAATTCCCTTGCCCCCTGGGCCAGAAACCATGACCCAAGGACTTATTCTTTTCATCTCTAGAGTTTTTGCCCTAGGGCCACATTGGTCTGGTTAGTGAGTGCCCCCAGGAACCCATTATTTCAGAGTAGTGCCACCCATGCTTCATCTTATTTCTAGATCATCTTCTCATTAGCTACCTTGCCACCATAATGCCATTCCCCCCAAACATACACACTTCCCAATTCTGTAACCAAACTAGTACTGTCACTACTTCTGATAAGTGTGTATCAGTCTACTCCCTTATGACTCCACTCAGCAGCCCAGGAACTTTCTAAACCAGAATGTTCCTACCTATCCTCCAGTCTCCTATATGTGTTGTTTCCCCTATTAGAATGTAATGCCTTTGAGGGCAGGAATTGTCTTACTTTTGTATTTGTATCCTTAGCACTTAGCACCATGCTTTATACAAAGTAAGTACTTAATGCCTTGTTTCATTCATTTCATGACTCAAAACCATACAGCATTACCAAAAAGAATGTTGTTAAATAGATAGGTCTTTGTTTGACAGAGAAGCTTGGGGTCAAAAGAAGGGCTGCATAGCTTCCCAAATATTTGTAGATTGTTAACAGGCAAATGCTGTGGTCACCATTTTCCAGACGGAAACATTGCCACAGAAGAGCTATTAAATGAGAAACCCAAGATCACATTAAACCAAACCAGAAACCCTGAAATTTGGGTTCGTATCGACAATGGCAACTCCGTCCTAACTGCAGCAACAGGCAGAACACTTGTGTCAATGTCTTTGTGAGGAGCTTTCTCTTGTTGACAGTGAAGCCTAGATACTTGGAAGATATTTGACTATCTAAACAACTCCCCTAAATGTTTGCTCTCATTGTAATACCCGGACCAGTCATTCCTTTTGTCAACATTTTTCACTGAAGTGAACATTTGAGCTATGCACGTGGCACCGCATTGGCTGGTAATTGGAAAAAAAAAACACAAATATTTTATTTAGAAAACTCTTGCCAACGTGGATGCAACCACAATCTCTTATTCTCCCTGTTAGGCCCCACCCCCTCCCTTTTTGACGCCATCATGTCATGAGTTACTTAGCAGCCTGGCAATCCTTCCAGACTTGCTTCATTCTCCAGCAGGGCAGGTATATTTACATAACAGCTCTCTGGCAATGGGACAGATTTTTCCCCCCTACAAATGTCGGATTCAACAATTGCCTTTCCTGGATGTTGGCCAATGACCAATGCTTAAGGAATCTTTACTATACCTCCAAGTGCTGCAAGTCAGGTTTAGCTCTAGCTGTCCAGGCCTGGAATTACTCACATTATACCGTGCGATAATTGTCTGCAACATTGTCCTTTCTTCCTTCATTCCTGCTTGGCAAGTTTCAGACGGGCCGAGTGACACAAAGATTATAGGACGGCGCTCAATACTTTTCTTTTACCAACCCAAAGACTGCTTGCAGAGCAGAGAAAGGCAATGTGGGAGGATTGTACCTTTTTTGCTGGTGCCCCAAGAAGGTAAAGGTGACTTCCCCAATGCATAGGCAGGCTGAGAGAGGAGCTGCTGATCTTCAGCCTCCTGGGCCCCACGCTGCTTCCCAAGTAATTGAATTTATAGTTAGATACATGCCTGCTGACTCACCCGGATGCCGTGCTAGTCGGAGTGTTCAGAGAGCAGGGACAGTACCTATTTGGGCAACCTAGCCGTGGGAAGTCAGAGCTGAGTGATAATTACAGTAGGCTACTTTGCGTCTTCTTTCTTTCATTTACAAATGTAAAATGTGGCAGCTCCAGATGTGCTGGGTAAGATCTCAGCTTAGCCTAAATGTGAAAAGCTGAACTGATGAGTAGAACATTGCCCAGCACAGCATCTGGAACGCTGCCTAGAGTGTGGTCGGAAAGATCCTCTTCTGAGAGCCGGAGGTACTGGTGTAGGGCCAGTCTTGCAGATCCTACAAAGTTAAGAGCAGATCACGATACATCATTATCCCTCACAGGTCACGAAACTGGCAAGGGTAACCCGAGTAGGACCAAAGCAATACGCCATCCGTTGCCATCCACCCACACATGGTAGCCATGTAGAGATGCATGGATTAGGATGCTAACAAGCCCAACCTATAGCTACTACTTCTACCACTCCGTATCTATCACATGCATGGGCACGCACACGCGCACGCGCGCACACACACACACACACACATTTGCGTTGAAGGATTTCAATTCCCAGGTCAAGAGGTAACACCATGGACTATAATGAAACACCCCTATTGCTACCCGTTGATATCCTACCCAGCTCAAAAGTCTGCTGCTCCATACAGCCTCCAGATAGAGGCCATGCTGGGAGGGAATGCGAGCTTTTGCCTTGGAGTCAGAAGAAAGTCAAATGAAGAATCCCTGCACTGCCTGCCCAGCAACATTGTGAGGAGTGTGCTGAGGCAACGTTAAAGTACTCGGGACAAGTGCCTGATTATTCCTGCATCCTGCTCCCCAACCAAACCGGATTTCTCCTTCCTTCGATCCTCTCCAATACTAAACTGGCTCTTTTGGGCATTAGAGTTAGGGTATTTACCATCTCTTCTTCCTGACTGGACTATAAGCTCCCTGAGGGAAAGCCCCATGTCCCATTTGTTATCATAGCTCCCCAGCACCTGGCATAGGCCTTTGCACAGAGTAAGCATTTAATAAATGTTTGTTGCATTGAATGAGATTTGGGGGAGACATATGTATGAATCATGAAATCACCTTAGTGATATAAGATGAAAAGAAAGAAAGATGGGGTGGGAAGGAGAGAGAAGACAAGGCTTTCACAGAAAAGCAGCTATTCCTAAATAGTGGTAATCAAGTGGCCCTTTGTTAATGTTCCCATATAAAGTTCTACTGATGTTTTTTTTTCCATCTCATACCATAATTATTTCACAGAATACATCCACAAACCCAGCCCCCATCCATCATTCCTTTCCCTGTAACCTTAAAGAAGTAAAATCTGACATTGTATGCAACATTCTGCACCTATAGTTCCCCACCTCTCTATTAGAGAGAGGGTAGTCTGTTTCATTTTTTTCACTTAGGACCAAGGTTGGTCATTACAATGAATCTGAATGTGGCTGCCTTTTCATATTGCCTGTATTTATTTTTTTGTAGTAGTAATCATTGTGTAGATTAATTTCCTGGTTCTTCCTGTGGATTTTCATTAAAGCCTAAAATGTTTTCAAGGTCCCCCCCGCTTTTCCTTGCTAAACACCTGGCCCGAGCAGACCTAAGTCAGAAGAAGGTGTCTGACAGAGAATGGCCTCCCATCTTCAGCCTGGTGTCATCTTGTTTAAGACCAAACTGAGGCAGAGAAATGCTAACGTCTGAGGACACTGTGACCTAGTAAGCATGGCCTTGGTGACACTCAGAAATGAGCTGTCTCTATTTGGGTCATCCAGGAAACCACCTCCCTAATACCATAAGCATAATTGAGCTATGGACACAAAAGAAGCTCATTGTTAGCAACTGGCCAGGCCTGGCTGTGGGCCAGTATCAGTCATGCCAATTATTAGGTGGAGATAGTAAAGTCAGCTGGAGGAAGAAAGGGAAGAGGTAGAAGAGTTAACTCAACACTGATTCAAGGGAAGATAACTGTGTGATAGCTGGCTTTTATTTTTGTTGTTCACTTGTTTTCAGCCATGTGAGCCCAAGTGGGGTTTTCTTGGCAGAGATGCTGAACTGGTTTGCTATTTCCTTCTCTAGATCATTTGACAGATAAGGAAACTGAGGCAGACAGGGAGAAGTGACTCGCCCAGGGTCACACAGCTAGGAGGTGTCTGAGGCCAGATTTAAACTCAGGAAGATGATGAGTCTCCATCATGCGTCTCCTCTGAAACTCCAGGCCCCGTGCTCTGTCTAATGCACTCCCAGCTGCCTAGTTGGCAGTATTATATAATGCCCTTATTATGTCCTGTGTGCCTCCTGTCAACATGGTAAGGTAAGTACTGCAAGTATTATTCCCATTTTAGAGATGGGGCAACTGAGGCCCATAGTCTATCAAGTCTACTCTTGTCTATGGTCCTTCTGTGAATCCTCCATGGAGGATCTGCTTGACACATTGGAGTCCTTTCTCTGGGTCTGTAGTATTCTCCATGTGAGTCCTCCCTCCAACGATCCAGGTCGCAATCATACCATAACAAAATGTAATGAGCAGCTCTGGGAAAAAAAGAAAAATATCAACAACTGAGTCGCCATGTCCTTCGCCATGATGTCAGGGGGCCAAGGTTGAAGGGATCCAAAGGCTTTGAAGAACTACAAACAACTAAAATTGAATCCTCCCTCAAAATAAAGAGCATTACTTAAACAGAAGCCTTCAATATAGTGAGCGCATCTGGCTTTGGAGGCTCCATTCCTTCCTCCACCTCTCTGATAAGAGACAGAAGATCTCAAACTAAATTGTTTTCAGTGGGGGGATTGAGGAAAAATAGCTTAACACTCCCAGAAATTCTGGCCTTTGGGGGATTTAAAGGATCCTGGGCCCTTAGTGGTCCAGCCCCCTTATCTTCCAGCATGATATAGTGAATAGGGTAGTGACTGCACTTGGAGTGAGAAGACCTAGGTTCAAAGTTTGGTGCCAGAGCCCAGGCAAGTCATTTCAACCTAAGACTCAGTTTCTCATCTGTAAAATGGGAGTGGACTAGATGAGCTACTGACATTAGCTTGCATAAATTCCATTTCTTCACCCGACTACCCACCACACACACATACTTACATACTACCTCCATATTTTGTGGGGTAACGTGCAGTGCAAAAAGGCCAAGGCCCTATATTTGAATCCTGGTTCTTCTGTTTCCTACCTGAGTGACATTGGGCAAGTTACTTGATCCCTCTAGCTTTCATTTTTCTCATCTGTGCAATGGGAGATTGGACTAGATGGTGTCCAGGATCCCTTCTAAACCAACAGCATCTCTGATCCTCTACTTCCTGCTACCTTCCTCACAGGGATATTGTGAGCAAAGTTTTCCAGCACTCTATAAATGTGAGTTGTTATTCTTATGATGTTTACAGATGAAGAAACTGAGGTCTAAAGTATCAAAGTCAAGATTTGAACACAGCTCTTCATGGCATTGTAGATTTAGAGCTCCAACCAGTCTGAGAGATCATCTGTTCCAACCCCCTAAGGCTTACAGATGGAGAAAGTGAGGTAAGTGATTTGCCTTCAGTCACACAGCTAGTAAGGGACAAATCCAAGATTCACATCCAGGGCCTCCCGCTCTAGACCTAGCCTCCCTTGTCCTGGCCTGCTTTGTCCAGATCATCCCACCCCATTGACTAGAAACTGTGGACAACTAGAACACTATCCCCTTTAGGTTAATTCCAAATAAACTCCGTTTCCTGGCATGCGCATTGCTATGTGAAAGTGGAATTTCTTTCTTTTGATTTCTCCTCTGGCAGCAGGAGCCGTGCCCAACATCTTGAGCCTCGTAATTGCGTCAGAAGCTTTGATATCTGGCCCTGGAGAGCAGCTATTGCATTACCGAGGACTTCAGATGGAGCTTGGAATTATGTTCAGAATAATAAGACCATAAACTACTGCACACAACTGGCTTACTTTGCTCTTCCTCAAAGCCTAGCACGGTGCCGCAGTTGAGCTTATCTCTGGGCCCCCAGCAGGATTCCTAATGAAGATTACAAAATAGTGCCTTTCTATCGATGAATGCGGAAATTGATTTGACAATTATCAGTTGGAGGGGGAAGCAGTTGTAACTCTGTGAAGGATTAAACATTTTTTTCTAAAAAATAACGTCCATTTTACAACATATTTCCGAAGTTATGGCCCCGTCCTCTCCCCAAAAGGCTACTCCACACCGAAAAGACAGTCCCTTTATTTACTAATCCCTCCCCCGTCCCCAAACTTTTACCTCAAAGGTTCACCTGGCTACGCTCTGGGCTGAAACTCCAGAAGCCCTACCAAATGAAGGAGAGAAAACTCTTGAATAGTCATTTCCTAGACCTCCTTTCCACAAGCTTCCACGAATTGGCCTGCCAGCTGGGCACTGTCTACAGAGTTCTATTTCCTGCCTCCATCCCCTCTTCAACTACATCTCTCCAGGTGCTAATGCATGCCTCATCTTGAAATGATCACTTTGCCTGTGCTTTTGATTTTTTCACTTGGGTCCCTGTTGTATCCTCCAGTAGAATGGAAGATCCCTGAGGACAGGGCTGTTTTTCAATCTCTAGCATCTAGCACTGTGCCTGGCACATAGAAGGCACTTAATTGGTGTGCAATCCAATGTAATTCAATTCAGGTAACATTTGAGAAGCAGCTAATATGTGTAAGACACCATACTAAGTGCTAGGACACCATGTGGAATTGACTTGAGTCAATTGAGTTGCTACAGCAACAAGTTAGAATCAGAGGACCCAGCTCTGCCACTTACTACCTGTGTGACCTCGAACAAGTCTCTCTTTGCCTCAGTTTCTACTTTTATAAAATGAAAGGCGTGGCCTAATGACTTCCAAGCTCTCTTCTAGTCTAAATCTATGATCATTTGTCCATATCTACCGACAGAGAGGGTGAGAAGACGAAAGGGACAAAGTACCTGAATGTGGCCAGCCAGACTATCTTTACATAGAACATGAGGTAAAGGGACATTGGGTTTGAATAATAGCTATTCTTCGCTCCCCTTTCCTTCAGGAAACAGTCACATGCTAGACCACACACAGGTGCTCTCCAGGAACAAAGTAGAAGCTTGATAGGAATCATTCTCAAAACAATTCAGATTCCCCCCAATCACTCAAGGACCTAGATTGTCAGTTTGGCATCCCATATTGCTTCAAATCGTTAGACGATCCCCAAATCTTTTCATTTGTTCACCAAATGTTTAGTGAGAACCTGTATGATCAGCATTGTGTTAGCTACTATAAAATATACTCCCCCAAAATTGCAAAATCCAGAAGTTTTTTTTTTTTACACTCTTATAGCTTGAACCTACATTAAGATTTTTGGGACACAGGACATGGTCTCTTCCCCAAGGATGTTGTAATTACATTGTAAACTATATGAACTTCACTTGGTAGGCATTGAGGAAGCCAGCGAAGGTTTTTGAGATGAAAATTCACTGGTCTAGAGGGTGGCTTTGGGCCTGGAAAAGAGGAAATTCCTGGAGACAACATGTGAAAGTCCACAAGATGATACCACAGTTTCACACCTAGATGGATGTGGTAGAATGTTGGTGCCATTAATGGTGATATAGTAGAGAAAGGGAGACAGAGTTTGGGGGAAAGAGGATGAGTTTGGTTTTGAATATGCCAAATTAAGGTGCATGCAGAGGACATCTAGGTTGGGATGTCCAGCAGGCAAATAGAAATGTGGGTCTGCAGCTCAAGGGAGAAGGCGAATAAAGATAGACGGATAGAGATATAGATTTGGGAGTTATAGTGATGATAATTAAAACTATGACAATGAATGAAATCGCCATGGGACAAACTGTAAGGAGAACAAAAAGGAGTGTCATGACAGCCAAGGAAGGAGAGAGGTTCAAGGAAAAAAAGGAGGCCAACCACAGAGTCAGTTTCTAAGAAGTTAAGGAGGATGAGGCCTGGGGAAAAGGCCATTGGATTTGATGATCGAGAGGTCTTTTTAACCTTTGAGAAAGCAGGTACGATAGAAAGCCATAAAGAGAAAAATAAATGAGTGGTGAGGAAACAGAAGTAGCAAATGTAGATTACTCTTTCAAAAAGTCTGGCAATGAAGGGAAGAAAAGGGAGAGGCCAATAGTTCGAGGAGGCAGGAGGGCCTAGTGAAGGTTTGGGGAGACAAGAGATATATAAACTTAGTTTTAGAATGAAGGAGGAACAACAAACAAATATTGTTTTAAACATTTATTGGTCCCCAGGGACTTCATCCAGGATATGTGTGGGCCCCTTTGCAGAGAATGTCTTCTTTGCATATCCCTGTATTTCAGAGATCCATGGAGAAAAGCTAGTGGGGAGTTTTCAGTTCTGTTGTTTGAGATTGTAATTGGATACTCAGTTATCTGGAGTATTTCCTTTACAAATCAAATCAGTTTTTTGACATAACTTTTGCTTGTTTGTGGACTTATATACCTGTCACAAGTATGGAAGCTAAGAAAGATCGCACAGATTTGGGGTGCTTAGACACTGGTGCCTACCAATTCACCTAGATCAAACAATGGGAACTCATCTACATTTTTTTCCTTTTAGTTATTGTTCAGTTGTTTCCAGTTGTGTCTGATACTTCGTGACTCCATTTGGGGATCTCTTGGTGAAGATACTGGATTAGTTTGCCATTTCCTTCTCCAGCTCATTTTATAGATGAGGAAACTGAGGCAAACAGGGTAAAGTGACTTGCCCAGGATCACAGAGCTAGTAAGTTCTGAGGAAAGATTTGAATTTGGGAAGATGAGTCTTCCTGACTCCAGGCCTGGTACTCTATCCACTGCACCACCTGGCTGCCCCCCCCCCTTTTTTTTTCTTTTAAGCAATCTAAACTGATTGATTTACTGTGACATGAGTCTAGATACCTTATCTGAGGTCCTTATGATAAAGTCAACCAGTCAATAGGCATTTATTAAATGCTCAGTGTGACTATGGAAAATGCTGGGGAACCAAATTCAGTCAAAAATAATCCCTATCCTTGAGGAACTTACACTCTAATGGAGGAGAGAACACACAAACAACTCTGTACAAACAAACTACATGCAGCATAATTGGAGATTATTAACAAGGCCCTAGCATTCAAGTTTTCCCAGAAACCTTGAATAATGAACCCCAAGTGTTTAATCCCCTTTTAGGAACCCCTCACCTCTTTGGTAGCCAGCTTGTTCTAATGTATTTGGTCTTCCAGTTCAATTCCTAATGTGTTTCAGGGGTCCCTGGAGAGATTATGGGTGGCCTATGGGTTTCAGCAACCCAAAGAAATTTTACCACTAGGATTAGCCTTGGTCTACACGTGTTGAAACCTATCAGAGAGGCTCCTTTTTAATGAGAGAGAAAGAGTGAGAGAGTGAGAGCATCACTCCCCCGCCAAAAAAAAAAACCAATCAGATCTCATTTGTTGTAGCTTTTAGTACCCAACTCAGGCCAGAGCAGAGGCGTCACTTAATGGAAGAGTGAGAAGGTGAGTACCTCAGACCTCTCTGGGTCCAACATAAGCATCAAGACAAAGTGGTTTGTTTTCTTACCATGTATGGACCTAATCTCTGTGGGGAGAACCACAAGAGGTCTGGGGGCTGTGAGGACCAGATTTTCCTTCTGAAAGTGGAAGCTTGATTTTCTTTGCTTCTAGATTATTTGTGTACTGTGCCACATAGAACTGGGAAACAAAACGACAACAAGAAAACCCACCCATCATTGATTTGCAAGTGTTTGACAAGAGGGAGAGTATGAAGGATATGATTATACCTTCACTTCCCTCAACTCGGTTGGCATAGTCACATGGTCCATTATATTTATAATTTTTTTCTAATATTGAACCTTCTGTATTCCTGACATAAATCCAGTGGGGCTTTAGAATATAATCTTTTGTACAACATGTAACAAATATCTTATTATTTTTGCATAGATAGTCGCTAGAGATACTAGTCTAATTTTCTTTCTCTGCTTTGTCTCTCTCTGGTTTACAGGACTCTATTTGTCTCGTACAAGGTGTTTGTAGGATGTATTTTTTCCTCTGTTTTTGTAAACAATCTGCATAATATTGTAATTAATTGCTCTTTGAATGTTTGGTAGAATTCACTTGTAAATCTACCTGAATCCGGTTTCTTTGTTTCCCCTTTGGGAGTTCCTTTGTAGCTTGTTCAATAGCTTTTTTCTGAGACTGCATTACCTAAATCCTCTGCATCTTATTCTGTTCATCTACGTATTTTATATTATTTTAAATTTTCATCTATTTCTTTTAAGATATCAGGTTTTTGGCATATAATTGGGCAATGTTTCTAATTACTTCTTTTATTTCATCTTTATCTCTTATGAATTCCCCCTTGTCATCTCTTAATATGATACTTTGGTTCTCCTCTATTTTTTAATCAAGTTACTTAACAATTTAACTATTTTATTCTTGTTTTCCAAAAGCTACTCCTAGTTTTATGTATCTATTCAATATTTTTATTCTCAATTGTTAACCTGTTCTTTGAATTTCAGACTTTTGGGTTTTGTGTTCAGGTGGCTTTTAAATATTTTCTTTTTCTAATTTTTTAGTCAGGTTTACGGTTCAATTAACTGTTTTTTGTTGATCAGAGTGTTTAGGAGTAGAGATTTTACCCTAATGAACATTTTGGCTGCATCTCAAGGTTTTGACATATTCTCATCATATTTTTCTTTGATGAAAATATTTTTATGATTTTTTCTTTGACTCATTTTTGTACTATATGTAATTTAGTCTCAATCTCAGTTTAAATCTTTTCCCCAAATGCCTGTTATTGGTAATAATTGTATTATATGTGCTTGATAGAAGACTTGTTTAAGATTCCTGCTCTTCTGCATTTGCTTCAGTCTTGATGCATTAGCGCATGGGCCCCTGACAACCTTCAACTTTACTTATTGCGCAGTTATTCTCTTCTTCTGGGTTTCCATCTTGGGTTTCTTTCAACCCTTAGAATTTCTCCATTGTATTCCAAGATTTCTTTTTTTTACACCCATCTGGGCCGCCCTCAGTGCCTGGATTGATACTTTGTACCTGTGCCAGTAAGGCAAAATGGGCTTAGTTTAACGGGTGCCCTTGAGGAGTTTGGCTTTTGTTTACAGTGAAAGTACTTTCACCTGTTAAATGCTAAGCCCCAGGCCCAAAGCCCTATCAGGTGTGAAACCC
>CM053628.1:4590431-4617503 GCA_028646595.1 Phalanger gymnotis | reverse complement strand
AATACTGGAATGGGGAGGTTGGTTCGCTAATTTGTTGCTCTGGGCCCTGAATAAATTTTTTGATGCCTTCTGCTTGGAGAATTCTGTATACCCAACGATTTTGAACTATTCAGATATTTATATGATCCTTTTTGAGATCATAAATTCAGCCTTCCTACTACAGTACCAGGGTCAAGCCCTTTAGCCCCTGCACTCTTGGATAAAGTCCTCAGCTGGCTAAATGCCCTGCTGTGCCACAGTTCTAAATGGAACATCTGAGATTAGCTCCTGCCCTATGATGTACCCTCTGACTCATCTCATGGTGGCCCAGTCCAAGTACTGGCCTTGATCCCATCTATCTCCCCTTTCCATGTACTTGATGACTAGCAATTCTCTCTGTTCCCTGCAGTATCCCTGAAAGATGCCAGCTAATGCACTATCTCACTTCTGGCAAATCCCCTCTAGGAGTTGGTCCTTTCTCCTTCTGTGGCTCCAAGGGGAGCACTGGCTTTAGGCCTTTTGTTGAGCCCCAAGGTATGTGTGTGCCCTGTCAATGCCATCTCCTAATGACAATGACCTATTGGAGGCTGACTCTAGCCCCTGTTATAGCTCTAATGGGCCGGGGCTCAGACCTGTTTATTGGCAATAAAGCTGCCTTCCAGCCCTACTGTGTGCTTCTGCTCAGAGCACTTGCAGGTCGCTCATGGTCTTCTTCAGGTATCCTAGACTGTATGGAGGAGGTTACTGGTATTTCCCTTTGGTTTTATTGGGCATCATTTCCTCTAGTGCTGATTTAAATATTTGCTGGGACATTTGTCAGGAAAATTGGACTGGCTAAGATCTATTACATTGCCATCTTAACCAAAGCCCCTCCCCCCATTCATTTTTTGTATAAATTTTATTCTCTGATTCATGACCCATACCGTTACTTGGTACTTCATTGTTTGGCATGAGGGCAAGGCTTCTAAAATACTGTATTTGACTTCCCTTTTCCGTCTACTTTCTATGTTCTTGCCTTTCTAGAACTTCCCCTGTATTTGCCTTTTTTGTTCTTTTTCTCTCTTAGAATTATCACTTCATGAGGGAAATCACATCAAGTGGAAGCAACTACTACATGGTAGGAGTCACCCTGTGTCATACGTGATGACCTCTGGCCCACTTCTGTCTTCACTATGATCATTCTTCATCCCCAGGGCTGTACCATCCTACCGCTGGGTATATATCCCAACACCCCCATACCGCTCTGGGCCTGGCTACACCTGGGGCTTCACACAGCGTCGCTCCTTGACCACCCAAAGATCCTAACATGGAACGACAGTTTAATTCTTCAACTTTTCCTTCTCCTAATTATTTCTATGGCACCCCTATACCTACTTCTCTGACTTGGCACTCAGAATTTGACAGCTTGGGCCCCCAGGGGGTGGTTTCTCCCACAAGGTCCAGGATACATCTTGTGAGTCTATACTCCTAAAACTCATAAGCCCCCACTGGTGATCTTTCCTACCAAGTCATTCAGGGGACACAATTAAGTCAGGCAGCTAGGTGGCACAGTAGATAGAGTACTGGGCCTGGAGTCAGGGAGACATGAGTTCAAATCTAGTCTCAGATACTTATCAGCCTGTCATCCTGGGAAAGTCACTTAAGGTTTGTCTGCCTCAGTTTGCTCAAATGTAAAATGGGGATAATAACAGCATTTACCTCCCAGAGTTGTTGTGAGGATCAAATATTATCTCAAGTTCAATTGGATTTAATTGAGGCAGAGTTGCACTAAGTTGTTGGCCTCACTGTCTCCTCCAGAGTCATCACAGTCCAGTGGTAGGACAGAATCAAGACAATTGGTGATGGCTCAAGATGCAATGCGTGACCTTGGCATCTTCGATGTCTAACCAAGCTCTAAGCGCTCCTTCAGCTGCCTTCATGGCCATTGGAACAAACTGTTCTCATCTGCTCATTCCACCAGGGGAAGTCTTCACATGCTTTAGGTAGACACCCCCGTAACACACCAATGGGTTTGAGACTCCTTGATTACCCTCAACCTGGTTCAGCCCATCTGCCAAAACAGTTTACTGGGATGTGGCCGCTGTGCATGCCACAGCTTCTTGGAGCCACGAGAGAGAGTTGGGTGGAACAAGTAGACACCAAAAGCAAAAAGGGCTCAGCAGCCACCATACCAGAGGTGCCAAACTGAAGGTCTACAGAGCCATGGCGTTGACCTCATTGTCGCATGCCTGTGACACCTGGATGGTCTACCAGCGCCATGCCAGGAAACCGAATCATTTCGATTTGAACTGTCTCAGGAAGATTCTGAAGGTCACCTGGCAGGATAAGGTGCCAGACACTAGGGTCCTTACTCAAACTGAACCACTAAGCATTCAAACTCTGCTTCACAGAGCAAAACACTGATGAGCTGGCCGCGTTGTTTGAATGCAAAACATACCCTTACCAAAAGACTGTTTATGGAGAACTCACACAGGGCAAGTGTCCACATGGTGGTCGGAAGAGGCGATACAAGGACACTGACAAGGTCTCTCTCAAGAACTTTGGAATTGATTGTGTGACACGGGAGACGTTGGCACAGGCTGGCTCAGTATGGTGTGCCCACATCAGAGAATGTACTGTGCTCTGTGAGCAAAGCAAAATTGAAACAGCTCAAAGGAAATGCAGGATGCACAAGTTTGGAGTATTCACCCCAAATGTTCACACGGATTATTTGTGCCCCACCTGTGGTAGAGCATTCCTAGCTCGTATTGGCCTGATCAGCCACAGCTGGACACACTGAATCTTCACTGAAGCATAGTGATGTCATTTTGGTCCTCTTCGAGAATGAAGGACAACAACCAAGCACGTTAGATAATATTTGTAAATTGCATAGTAAATGTCTGTCCACTTCCCCTTTCCCTTTCCTTCTAGGAAAAGCTTTTACTGATATACATATTAAGAATTGTTGTTCTCAGCAATAAAATGGTCCAAGACAACTGTGAAGGACTTATGATGAAAACATGCTCTTCATCCCCAGAGAAACAACTGATGGGGTCGGAATACAGATTGAAGCATGGCTTTTTTAACTTTATTTATTTTGCCTGAGATTTTTTGGTCTGTTTTCTTTGTTTCCTCTGTTTTCTTGCATGACTTCATGTCGATAACCTATATTGAATTGCTTTCCTTCTCAATGACAGGGGTTGGGGAGGGAGGAAGGGAGAGAATTTGGAACTCAAAGTTTTAAAAACGAATGTTAAAAATTATTTTTACATGTAACTGGGGAAAAATGAAAATAAAATACTAAATAAAAGAGTTGTTGCTGGTCAGGTGTTTCAGTCATGTCTGACTCTTCATGACCCCGTTGGGGTTTTCTTGGCAAAGATCCTGGCGGGGTTTACCATTTCCTCCTCCAGCTCATTTTACAGATGAGGAAACTGAGGCAGACAGAGTGAAGTGACTTGCCCAGGGTCGCACATCTAGTAAGCATCTGAGGCCAGATCTGAGCTCAGGAAGACAGGCTTGGCACTCTCTCCACCGTACCACTTAGCTGCCCACATATTAAGAATAGTAGTTTTAAAACATTCTCCTACCTTTGCCACAAATAAACACAGTATCCTTGGGGAACAGTGGGTCCAAATTTGAGAATACAACCATAGTGAGGCACATGTGTAGAGAACACATGTGGCCAAAGCAACTCACATCTGTGGCATTACAGGGCCTTGCTGCCCCTTCTCTCTTCAGGAAATCCTCATGCTGCTCCTTTCCCTACTGGGTTCATCTCTTATTTTTTCAGTTTTCCTTTTGTATTCCTTCTCACTTGTTAGGGAAATCTTCTTGTTCCTCTTGTCCTCTAGGGCAAGACTTCTGAGTGGCTTCAGTGTCATCACATAGGGAATATGGGGGTCATCTGGGTCCAGATCTCTGTCCTTAACCTTTGACAGTAGAAGGCTGGCCCCGGATGAGTTTCTCATCATTAGTCACCTTTTCTTCTGGCCTGATATTCTGTTGTCTTCTAACCTGTGGCTTGGCAAGTTATTCATGGTGCATTGTCTCCCCTTCCCTGAGACTTCTACTCATCTTCACTTCTTCCTTTCCTTCCCATGGCTAGGTAGAATCAGTTTCTGAAGCCCCCAACTCAGCAAGAAGCAGCAGACACTGCCATGGAGAAAGGGTCCCTCCAGCTGGACCCTGCATCACAAACCCAAGCGTGAGAAATCGATGAGGTGTAGGCACATGGAACCAAACTTCGTACAGGACTTAGGTCTAGAGGAATTGCCTGTTATCTGGCACATAACTGCTTCCTTCTGAAGTCTGCAGGTGGAAGATTTTTTAGAAAGCAACTATTCGACCAGCTTCCCGATTCCATGATCCACTGTGGCTCCATATGAGGCCTTAGCCCACTAGGAGAATCAGCTCCTTCTTGGAGAAAGGAGGTAAAAAGGAGTGAATGAGTCAATGGGTGAAGATGAAGAGAAATCTCACACATGGACAGGATGGGAGCTGGACAGGGCTCATATCCATTTTGGAAAGGATTCACAGTGAGGACCAACATTGCTGCAGTGAGCACTTGGGCCTAGTTTCCCGACAGTGAGCGGGCATAGCCTTGCAAAGGGCTCTTGTTCAACATTCTCTAACAGTTTGCAAAAGTCCTGATTCATTTACATTGGAAGATGATTCTGTCCTGGTTGGGAATTCTGGCTGGAGCCTTTGTGCACTGGGAAATGACTGAGAGTGAGAAGCCATATGTACATCATGGCTCCTGTACCTATCTCGCACAGACTGGAGTAGCCGGGAAGGGAGCCTGTGTTTTGGCATTTCCTCAGAATGAGAGATTGGCGTTCTAGAACACTTTAAAATCCACAAAACGTTTCCCTCCTTCCAGCCTTGTAAGGACTACACATCCCATTGTGCAGATGACGAAACTGAGGCTGAGGGAGGATCAGTAACTTGCCCAGGGCTCTCCTGATCCCAAATCCAGAACTCTCCACAATCCCTCTTTGCCTCTCTTTATTTGGCCATTAGCCCTACTACAGGAATTTGCATAGCATTATGCTATAACTCAATAGCATCCTTGGAAAGATTTTAGAGAGCCATAAATTTATACTCTTCTTGGCAATCCAAATATTTGATGGCCGGCTTGCATGAATTTGTGTCTAGTTGAAGGAAAAATCTGAAATTCAGTCTGTGCTTTTAATAAAAAAAAATAAACACGTGGAAAGCACTTCTGCCCAATGGAACCTGGCTGACGTTGGCATGGCCACATGAATAACTGTTCAGCTGCCATCTTGTGGCAAGCTATAGACATGGCAAGAACCTTAGAAACCCATGGACAGAGATGGAATCAGCCTGTGGTTAATCGGTGGCTACCCCTCCTTACCTCTGCTTCCTGGAACCCCTCACTTGCTTTGGGGCTCAGCTCAGTGGCCAAATTTAACCCAAGGCCTTTCCTCATCTTCCATGTCTCCCTTATGGTTACCATTCTCTCCACCGTCTACCCCTTCCCTAGTTATCTTGCATTCATTCTGCATATATTTGCCATTAGTCATCTGTATACGTTTCCCTCGGTAAAACTGTAAGGTCCTCCAGGGCAGGGATTATTTCATTGATATTTTGGCTTCTTGGGCCCTAGAATGGTGCCTGAGCCATGGTAGGCACTTCATAAATGCATGCTAAATTGGATTGAACTGACGTCTGGGTTCCGAAGCTTGTTTTTTCAAGTTATGCTCAGGTTTTGGCTTAGAGGACCACCACCCCAGCTCCTGTGGCTGGGCTTCTCAGGACTTGGCCCAGCTGCTCCAGACCTGGGCCTTCAGCCCTCTGTCTCTTGCTGGGTCCCTGCAGCCTGAACATCCAACTACTAACCTCCTTCACCTGGTATCATGTCCTCTGGGGACCTTCCCCCTCTGACTTCACATTATACTTTCCCCTTTCTGCATACCCCAAACCCCAGGGCCCCACACCCAGCCTGCCAACTCACAGCTTCTTTCCTGTCTATTTTCCTCAGGCAGAGTCCAAACCCCAAATTTAGGATGTGAGCTTTTTACCTCCATCTCTTCACTTCTTCCTTCCTTTCTAGTTTCTCTAATAACAGCAGAGAAACAGAGATTGGATAGGAATCCCAGCTCAGACACTAACTGTGTGATCTCGGGCAAATCTCTTACCCTCCCACAGACTTCAGGATCCACATCAATAAAAGAAGGCCCATACATATTCTTGAAGTGAGGCTCAAAGCCAATGAGTTCACAGATGTCGAAGAGCCCCATGAACAGTCCTGTATAAAGGCAGAATATAATCTGTCTCTGGGAGCAGAAAACCAGCTCTGGATCCCCGCCTGGTCTTTACTAATGTGGCTTGCCCTTCCGGGCCTCAGATTCCTCCTTTGTCAAATGAAGGGATTGGTTTAGCTGACTGCTAAGGTCCTTTCCTGCTCTAAATCTTTGATCCTCTGACCTTATAATATCGAGGCAAACATCCCCTGCCCTTAAGTGTTTACCATGTGCCAGTCACTGTGCTATTTGCTGGAGACACAGAGAACAACCAAACAGCCCTATACATCAGCAGCCTCTAAGGACATCAAAGTCATCATTATGATTGGCACGTTCTACTTAAGAAGGTAAGGAGGTGTGTGGTGCACTTCTATATAAAAAGTTTAAATGAAAGTTTGAGTATGGGAAGAGTGGATAAATGAGGTACGGATGTACGCTATTTTGAATCCCTCCCTAGAAATTGCCTTGTTATTTAAAGCAGGGGAGTAGTATGAAAAGCTTAGGCTCCCTTCTCTGTGTAGTCCTTTGGGAGTTTTTCTGTCTGCTTTTTATAGACTTTTCTCATGTCTCCCTTACTGCTAGGCTGTTATTTGTCACTTCTTGCTACTTCTAGTATGACTGCCTCTAGCAACTCCCTGTGATCCTTTTTTCTCTCCCTCTAATTTCCTGCTTCTAACCTTCAGTGGGCTGGAAACAAGATAAGTGATTTGTTCAAATTGTGTGTTGAATAAGAGTAAATGGTCTCTGACTGAATGCCTAAATGTACTTTGCATAAAGTATACAGCGTTTAGGCCGTAAATGTTATAACAGCAATTTCAGCTCCTCAGAGGCCTTCTAACACTCCCAGTTTCTCAAAAAAAAAAAATCTGAGTTCTGGTTGAATGGAATGTTATTCCACCATCCTTTTATTTCAGCAAAAGCTGTGATGAGAAGTGCTGGGCCATTTTTCTCTCCTTAAAGCCAATGATATATATAGTAAAGTAAGCCAGGGGTGGAGAACCTGGGGCCTTAAGGCCACATGTGGCCCTCTAGGTCCTCAACTATGGCCCTTGGACTGACTCCAAACTATTTGTTCTGTGAAGTTTGGATTCGGTCAAATGGCCTCACTTGTGGACCAAAGGGCCACATGTGGCCTCCAGACCACAGATTCCTCATCTCTGGTAAACTCCCAGGCAAAGCTGGAATGGAGAAACAGATTCCAGAGAAGACATTCTAACCTGAAACTGCCACAGGACGTCTTCTTCAATCTCAGTACCCAGTTAAGAACACCAAGCTAAGTCAGTCACTGGTTTTATTTGTGGTAGTAATCTGCTTGAGAAGGTCCCAGTTAAGCTTCGCATCTCTGGGACCATCCACCAAGAAGATTGGAATCCTAGGCAGGCATCACCCACCCAGCCACCCACCTACCTAAATGTGCTCTGAAGCAGAGGCAGAATGAGTCTCTTGGGTTTGCTCCACGGCCTCTGGATTTGTGCCTGAGGTCAGGTCAAAGCACAGAAAGCCTTGAGTGATCAAAGCCACTTGGCATTATTATGGCATTCAGGTTTGCCATCTTATGAGATACTATCCATGTGCTGTGCCCCTCAAGCACCCCATTAAAACTATAATAGAACCCCAACTTTACTGTTCTCTTACCATGCCTGTTCATAGTTTTAAGAAGTTAAAGTATTCACAGAGCCCTTTTTGAAAATAGCCAACAATTAACCATCAAGTCCTTTTCTTGGAGAACAGGGCAGGCGTTGTTGCTCACAAAATCAGGAGATTGGTGTCTTATAACCCAAAAAGGGCGTTTATTTTATTTATTGCTTTCAGATAATTACAGGAAAAGGGATATTATAAAAATCCCAGTTGATATACAGTATCTTTAAAGAAATATTTATTGAGTACCTTGTACAGTAGGCACTCAAATCTTTTTTTATTGGTTACAATATACATTCTACTTCCTACTACTATCACAAGTAAAATCCCCTCACCCCCAAAAGAAGAGCCTTTATAAAGTAACACTGCTTAGTAAATGGTACGATCTAGAGATGGGCAAATAAATGGATATTTAGGTTCTGAATATCTTCATAATGACCTAGGCAATGTCAGTTTTCACATATGCTTTGGAGCAACGTAAAATATATTTTCTTTCCATATATAGATGTGTCTCTTCCCCTTCTTATCATTCTATATAGGAACGGTTAAGCTGCTGAGAGTAATGTGCTGCTAAAGAGCTGTGGGAAAGAGACCATCTCAGAGCATTCTCTCTAGTTCAAAAATGTAAGTTGACCAAATCACCAATAAGAGAAATACTAATTCAAAAAATCTGAGGTTTCACTTCACCCCTGGAAAATTGTCGAGAAAGGAAAATAAATGGCAAGAGTCAATGTTGGAAGGGTTGTGGAAAGCTAAGGCAAACTGAGATGCTGTTGGTAGAGATGTGAATGCATCAAAGCATTCTGGGAAGCAATTTGGAAGTAAAGTAAAACCAAAAAAAAATGTGGCTCAGTCCATGGCCTTTCAACCAGATATGCTCCTGAGAGGCATATAGTCCTAAGGTCAAATGTTAAAAGGTTTCATATAAACCAAAAAGATTCATTGTAGCCCTTTTTGTGGTAGAAAAGAATTGGACACAAAAGGCGCTCATCAATTGAGAAATGATCAGGGAATTGTGGTACGTAAATATAATGGAATATATTATACTGTACTATTAGAAACAACGAATATGAAAAATTCAGAAAAGCACGCAAATACTGATGCAGAGGACAGTCAACAGAAGCAGGAAAATAATATCCATGACTCCAACAATGTAAATGGGAAGAGCTACAAGCACGCCAACAACTAGAACACTGTAATTAGGAGGACCAGGCTTGGCCTCACAGAGATGAGGAAACATAGCACCGAGGTAGGGGACTCTGGGGGCGTCGTGGATGCCGGCAGACTTGGCCAATGCGTTTACTGAGCTGTTTTTCCCCTCTTTTGTCTCTCCATTCCCTGGGCAGGGAAAAGGGGAGAGACAGGTATTTGGAAATGAAGGTGATGTGACAAGAAAAGATATAATTTTTAAATGTTTCAAATAAAAAGAATAAAGAGCATACCATCAAAAAAACTTCCAAAAGTATATGAAGCTTAAATCAATATAAATCTCTATATCTCATCCACACCAATACAAGAGGATGAGCTGAAGAAAATAGATGCATTGATATAGAACAATATTGGCATATATTAGTGAAGGCTATGAGAGCTCTAAGCCACCACTGCCGACTTGGAAAGACCCTTGTAAGATGGGGGGAACACTGGAAATTGGCACGGTTTTATTCACATACTTCAGTACTTCAATGGCTCATGTTTCCATCGAGGCAGGCACTGTTTCTGATGGTGCAGACCATCACTCATCCATCTCTCCCCATTCTTTGGGATTCCTACTCACGTCCTCCTATAAATCCTCTAAAGAACAGAGAGGTCAATAGGGTGGGGTGACTGGAGCTTTGTCCTTTAGGTGCCAAATCAGAGGGCACTACAGTACTCACATTCTTTCAGCAAAGAAATGACAAAGCTTAACACTGAGTTGGTGAAAATGCTTAGATAAAATAGCAAGTTTTGAGATGACTGGTTACAGTAAGCTCCTCCCTGACCCTGCCTTTTTCCCTCTACCCTTTCAATGACTTCTGGGTCTTTCGCTACCTACTGGGTACCAGCAGAGCATTTGAGCTGCCCCTCGTTCTTGCTACATGACTAGCCCGCTTCCTTTCCTAATCATACATATCTGTCTCATATGTTGGCCTCATGAATATGGGCCTTATATGTGACCTTGTATTGAAGTGAGTGATTTCCTAGCAACTAAGGGGAAGTGCTGGAATTTCCTCAAGCAGAAGACAGGACCAGGGACTTTGTATGCATTTCAATAGGAGCCTACTTTAAATGGAGAAATACAAAATGTAAATGCTTACTTCAAAGATAGGTGATTTTGTCAGTGTGGGTATTACCTCCCCAAACACAAATCCCACCCCCCACCCCACACAGACTTAATTAGCTGGCCTTTGTGAATTGCTGTGGTAGTAAGAAAAAAGTTATCAGCAGGTGGCCAAATCTCTGCTGATTGAGTATTTTTAAAGAAATATTTATTGAGTACCTTGTATGGAGTAGGTACTCAATAAATACTTGATTGATTTCAAGTTGCCCTTGGAAAATACACACATAGTCCCTAGCCAGGACTATGCTTAAAACCTTTCCAGTTTAGTAAGGCCTGCTGGTGATCTCCACTGGTAGAAACTTCAAGAACTCTGGGTGGGTCTTCTCCACATGATGAGGATTATAGCAGATGACTTCAGTCTATGGGCTACTTCCTCCAGAAGCAGGAAAGAGGAAGAGCTGATCTTCATAGTAGACTGCTCCACTCTGCCTTTTTGCCATTTGAGAAAACTTCCGAACGGTTTCTAGGTTATGGATCTGTCTCACCAGGGAAGGCCTCATCCCAGAAGTGGGAGAAACAATCTGAAATTCCTTGGATGCAGGAGTATTTCCTTTATTTTCTAGTTCTTGAAGAGTCCGAAAGTCAATTTTGATTGGAAAGATTCTTCTTTTCCCAAGCCATTAATTCTCATTCACGGAAGCCTCACTTGTTTTGTTTGAACCACGTACATCTTCATTCCATTAGGGTCTCCACTTCCTTAAGAGAATTCCCTTTTCTGGAAGACATACTATCTCTATTCTTGCGGAGCTGAGAAACTCTCAGCTTAAAGAGGCGCCGGCATCTCTCTTGGAACTGGTTTCCAACAAAACAGTACAGAAATGGATTGATGCAGCTGTTTGCAAAGCCCATGCAGATGCCAAAAGGCATGGCAGTATCGATGGCTGAGATCACATCACAGTTAGTGATGACGTGTAGCCATGCCAGTGTATCCAAGAAGGTTAAAACATGGAAGGGGAGCCAGCAGATAACAAAGGCCAGGACAACTGCAGCCGCCATCTTCAATACCCTGTCTCTCATGAGCTGATTCTTCCCAAACCCACTTGCCTTCATCAGGTGCTTTCGGATGCCAGCATAGCATGTGGCTATGAACACCAATGGGATCACAAAGCCAAGGGCGTTCTTCATGAAGGCCATCCCTGCTGACCATTGTGAATACTTCTCAGGAGGGAAGGCCATGATACATGCATTCACTCCCAAGTGGTCGATAGGCTTGATATCTCGGAAATAAAATGTTGGCAGCGAGGACACACAGGCCAGTCCCCACACAAGGGGCACAATAAATGACATCTGCCATGGGGTTCTTCTCTGGGACTGGAAGGGGTAGACAACAGCTTGGTACCTGTCTATACTCATGCAGGTGATAAAAAAAACACTGGCATACATGTTCAGACACAGGAGGGCACTGGAGATTTTGCACATCACTGAACCAAAGAACCAGTTGTAGCCATAAGAGTAATAAGTGGCCCAGAGTGGCAGAGTGGCTAGAAACAGCAGGTCTGCCATGGCGAGGTTGAAGATGTAAATACTAGCAACTTTTTTGGGCCCTCGGTGGCAACAGAATAGGGAAACCACCACGCTGTTGCCAATTAAACCAAGGACAAAGATAATATAGTAGAGAGCAGGAATGAAGGCTAAGTGATACCCTGAGATCTTCAGCAAGCATTTGGCGCTTGACGCATTATTGTTAGAGGCGTTGATGGGTCCTATGTATGGATCGTTAACCATGTTTGCACTTTCGATGGAAGATGAACAGTTGTTCTTTATGTCAAATGGGATCAGTGAGACGTCAGACTGAAATCTTTGTGAACGCAACTCACTGGTCATGCTCCTTCTCCTGAAATTGACAAAACAAAAGCATTTAGAATATTCACATCCTAGAGCAGATGTTTAATTTAATCTTTTACCAAAAAATGTTTAATGTTTACCAAAAGGAGAAGTGATTAAATATAACAAGGCTGAATTCTGCCTTGTGGGGAAAAATGGATTATTCTGGTAAACAATTAGGAATTGCATGCGAAAAAAATATTAAACTATTCAGACCCTTTGAGCTAACAATGCCTGGAAAATACCTTGACCCCCAGAGAGGTGATGACAGAAAAGGTTCATATTTACCCGAACTTTTCTCCCAAATATTTCTGTAGTAGCAGAAAACTGGAAAACAAAGTGGGTTCAAGCCCTGGCTTCAGAGTCAGACTTGAATAGGTCTTGAATTCCAACTTTGCCCCACACCACCTGCATGATCCTGAAAATCACTTTACTTCTTTGTACATCAGATTCCTCATCTGTCAAGTGAGGGAGTTAGATTGGTAAACCTCTAGGGTCCATTCTGTCTCTAAGCCTATAATGCTATAATCCTATTAGCCTATGAAGTGTTCATTGATCAGAAAATGTCAATGATGTAATATACAAAAGGCATCAATAAATGAGGTAGCTGTGTGGCACGGTGGAAAGAGTGCCCAGCATGGAGGCAGGAAGACTCTTCCTCCTAAGTTCCAATCTGGCCTCAGGAACTTCCTAGCTGTGTGACCCTGGGCAAGTCACTTCACTGTGTTGGCCTCAGTTTCCTTGTCTGTAAGATGAGCTGGAGAAGGAAAGGCAAACCACTCCAGCACCTTTGCCAAAAAAACCCCAAGTGGGGTCACGGAGAGTTGGACACAACCACTGAGCCACAACATCAATAAACTTTTTTTAAAAAGAAAAAGAATGGGCTGAAATCTCAGCTCTGGGTGACCTTGGACAAGTTGCTCAGTTTCCTTCTCTAAGGCCCCTTCTAGCCCTGTCTATGATTCTATGGATTCTGTTTCTCAAGGGAGAGAAGGCAATGTTTTCTTAGACATAGCAAAAGAGAAATCGAAATTCACGAATTGAAAGTTCTAAAAGAAAATACCAAGGGAAAAGCATTTTCTTCTCCATCTTTTTCTCTTTCCTTCCTCTGCCCTATTCACCATCACCCCCATTCCCACCCCCAGCCCCCACCACTGCCCTTAATATTTTCCACAAGCTTAAGGAAAAAAGAGCTAATTAAGAAGAGTAGCTGTGGAGGAAAGTGTACAAAACAGAAACAGAAAGGAAACTCGGAAGGAAGCAAAGTCCATGTTTCAAAGAACCTGGTGCACACTTGTGCCTCTCCACGTAGTCTCTGGATACCACAGTGCTGCCTGCTTTAACATGAGAAAATCTCCCATTACAAGTTCCTGTGGGCAAATAGCTTCCAAACCTTGAGAAAGGTCTTCATGTTAAATTATAGCATTTCACTTGGTCTTCTGCGGGGGCAGAACAAGAAAACAGGCAAAGCTGTTGGGTTGGGATCAGACAGAAACAGCTCTCCTTGCCTATTGAAAAACGTGATACAGCATCTCCCAGTTTGACAATTTCAGGTTAATTGAGCCATCTTTGAAAAGTACTAATACCCAAGCCACACATTTTCATGATACAAATATATCGGTATCTGTTTAATATGCTATTTTGGAATCATGAAAAAGCTAAAGGTAAATGAGTCCTAAGTATTCCTACGAGAAGTCTAAAAAGCACCCAGAACATAGTTGGTGACCTAAAAATACTGTCAGCTCTCAGCCAAGATGTGTCTTAGAAACAAAGAAAGGAATTTGAGGGACCGTCCTTTGACTGCCCCCACCTAACCAAGGCATCTGAAAACAACTAAAAAAAGTCCCACTTGAAAGTCTACCAGTGGCTTGAATTCAAAATGTAGTTCAATGACCATCAGTCAGCTTCCCCAGTTTCCCACTCTTTACGGCTGCAGAACACTGAGTCGATCTTTCAGATATTTGTGGGATGCTGTATTAATGTGGATAAAAAGTCAGCGCTTACCCTGCAATATTATCATAGTGTTCACTTTATAGTCCCCAAAGTTAATTACATATAAATATCTCAGACTTACCTTAAAAATGCAGGCTGAAAAATATTCCACGACTCTGCTTAGCCTTTCCTCTGGACTTCAGAACACAAGAGCTGCACATCTCTGGTTTCCTTCTTAATATGTTCGGTTTGTCCACTGGGAGTCTTGAACCGACATAATTTGCTGGCTGACTTCTGAACACGTGCCAGCTTTCCAGAAATTTTTTTTTTTTGGCAGTAAAACACCCATCTGAAATTCTGCCTGCCTTGAATCATGAGAACTCATCCAAATCAATCCACACACCCCCACCCCCGAGCAAAGCACAGTTTCCACAAGTCCACAAATAATCTTAAAGTCCTTAGCTCAATTTAAGGAAGGAATATCCTATTCATTTCCGTAATTGCCTCCTCCCTTTTCCCTGATGTTTGTACTCTGAAATGAGTTGGGCAGGGGAGGGGGAATTATGCAAACATCCCATGGTTCTGGGCTACCAACGCCCTTGGCAATTTGCATCCTTGAAATTCTCACTCATATCTGATATGATTGGACATTAGGATTGGATCCATCATTTGAGAAACATCAAAAAGATAATATCTAAAGTGCAACCTATGAGTATGCTCAATTTAACATCTTACTCTTCTATTAAGTAAACAGGCATCATGCTAGGCACTAGGGATACAAAGACAAAACATAGGAGCCAACAGGTTACATTGGGAAGGGGTGGGGGGAGTCCCAGGACCAGGATTCCAAGCCCATCGTTGCCATGTCTTACCTCTGTGACCTTGGATGTTTTGGCAAAATGAGGCAGTTGGGATCTAGTTTGCACTCCATTATCTCGGATTTGCTAAAGTGATTTGCCCACAGTTCCAAAGGAATCAGTAGCCAGCTAATTGTAAGTTCAATGCTATGATATTTCTCCCTTGCCTCAGCAAGTCCTCCCTAGAATTTTTTTGGTAAGCCTTGAAGTGTATGAGGTGGAGAAGGAGGCAAATTGGGGAGAGGGAGATGATTTGAAAGGGTGGAAAGGTGGCATTCACACACTGTATTTCCTCTTGAGTTTCAAGTTTGAGAATTAAGAAAGACGGAAAGCTCATAACTTCTGGGGAGGAAAAGGAAACCCCCACTCCCCAACCTCATGGCAAATGTATTGGTTCATTTTGCTTCATTTTATTTGTATGTCGTAAGGGAGAATTGGGGGAGGGGTCTGCAAGTTGTTTGGAAGCAACCATGATATAAAAATGCATTTATTTCGGAAAAAGAGGGAAAGAAGCAGCAGGACATTTCTACTGGTCCCTTTGTAGGGCACTAGTCGAATACTGACTTGGGAGAGGCCTTTGGAACATGCAGCTGGTGGAGGGAGGGATTGCAAAAAGGGTCAGCACTAACTAGCTCTCCCCTCCCTTTACCCCAGCCAATGGCAAACATCTGGCTACTCTTAATTTAACTCTGTCTGGGATGGAAAGAACAAAGCTCGGGGTATTCAGAAAGGCTTCTGTATTCACAGGGAATTTGCTCCTTACAAGGGGCAAAAATCAAAATACTTGTGTCTCTGTGTTGGGGGTTGGGGTGAGGAGGAAGCTTTTATGTAGGAAAAATCTTTTTCTCGGTTTCTCTCTGAATGTGTGGAAGGGAAACATTATACAGTAGGGCATCAACTCAGAAAAGGGGGCATCTGAGCCAACAGCACATATTTTGATGGCACTTTAGGAGAGAAGGCATTTTGCCCCCATTATCTCATTGGATCCTCCAACAACCCTATGAAAGATGATGTTGTGATTTGGATTTTATAGATAAGGCAACTGAGGCACAGAGGGGTTGAGTGACTTTCTTGAAGTCCCACAGGTAGTAAAGGTCTGAGGCAGCATTTGAATGCAGGTCTTCCTGCCCCCAAGTCCCACATGTTAGCCATAAACACAAGTATCCCTACTGACCTCAGCCCCCTCCAGAGTGATGATCTCTGGAGTTGGTCAGACTCTCTCCCGGCCCCGTTTATTGCCCTCTCTCAAGCCCCTTGTAGAGAAACCCCGAGGAGGTGGAGGAAGAAACTGTCCGTTGCCTCCAGGATACGTGGCTTTTACCAGCGCAGAGGAGCAGAGGGACTTTGTGTGCAGTTCTTCAGGCTTCCAGGATGGTGAGTACTGACGTAAATGGAGTTTAAAGAACCATCCGCTTCCCAGAAGATGACAGGAACGTTGACTGTCTTTCTTCATTATTTTCAGAAGGAAAATTTCACAAGTCTGAAAAACATTTCGCAACTGTGGGGAGTTACCGAGCAAAGCATATATGTGTGTGTGTTTATATATACGTAAGTGCAATGTGTGTACATAGGTGTCCGTAATAGACACACATGGGTGTGTATGCGGACATATATAAATATATAACATATATTATAGAGAGACAGCCAGACAGGGACAGCTGAAGCCAAAAATCCAGTCTATGCCTATGTTGGGCAAAGCCGTTGACAGTTAAGTCAACAACATAAATAGAATGATATGTAGAGTAAATGCCTCTCCCACTTGTGGAAAAATATATGCTTTTTTTAAAGTAAAAGACAGACTTTGCAAAGTCTAAGCCATCGGACTTAGCATTCCCAGTGTGTGCTGCCTTCCAGAAAAAGCACAGATGGGTTATAGGAATTCAGTCTGAGCCATAACTAAAAAGTCACCAAGGTTTTTCTCGAGGTGACAAATTTAGAAGGTGATGAAATTATTTTAAGTCCAGCAGCAGAACAACAGGCCTTAGTATCTAGTTAACAAGAAAGCTTATTTAAAGTGGGAAGCTACAATATGGCCAATGGGGCTGAGCTCCCCCCCTACCCACCCCCTCACCCCCGCCCTCCAGGCCAGGCCCACCTTCGGCCCTCAGCACCATAGCCTCCCTGGCAGCCGCTGCCACCCTAAATGCGCTCTGCACCCCCGTGGGGCAGTGGCCCAGCCCGCCTCCCTCTGCTCCAGGTTAGGGCCCAGTTCAGGGGGTTTGTAGTGTTTGGCACAAGTGGGAGATTCCCTAGTTACACTTCAGAGCTAAGTCACATAGATGGCTTGGCATTCACATTGATTTTCCAGCCAAAAAGCTGCTTGACCAGGGCCTCCTAATGAAGTTTGAGGCCCAGGACATTCTCTGGGGGTTAAGAGGAAAGGTACAGGTCCACAGCAAGGTCTAGACTAGAGTGTGCCCTGAACCAGATAGAAACCACCCCACTTCCCACATAAACTTGTGTCCAGGTGAAACAAGGTGAAGAGAAAATGAGGCAGGGGACAGCATGTAATCCTGGGGAGGGAGTGGAGTTCTCCTTTGGAAGGGGCTATGGGTCTCAACCACCGTGCATTTAATAAGCATTTATGAAGTGCCTAGTGCATGCCAGACACTGTGGATATGAAGGCAAAAACAGAACAGTCTATGCCCTCAAGAAGTTTATATTCTACCGAGGGAGTCAACATATCCACACATAAGTAAATTTAAAATATATACGAAATAAAATATAAATTAATTGAGACAGGAGGAGTGGGGAGGAGGATGCATCAAACAGTGAAGCAGGTACATCAGGAAAGGTCTCATCTGGGAGGTGGTGCCTGAGCTGAGTTGTGAAGGGAGCCAGGGGTTCAAGGAGAATATGCCAGGCAGGGGGTATGGTGTGAGTAAAGGCAATGAGATGGGAGGTGGGATGTCATGTACAGGGAAGAGCAAGAAGGCCAGTTTGGCTGGACTGTGAGCTACCAGAGCGAGAATAATATGAAGTCAGGCTGAAAAGAAAGGTCGGAGTTAAAGAATAAAGGGTGGCAAATACCAAAAAGAAGTTTGTATTTTGACTTAGAGGTGATAGGGAGCTCCTGAAAGCTTTGGAGCAAGAGAAGGTCATGGTCAGGCTTGGCAGTTGTATGGAAAATGTATGAAAGGAAGAAACTAAGTACAGAGGAATCAATTCTTGTAAGAGTCTAAACTGTTGAAACTGAACTAAAGCAATAGCTTAGGCAAGAGGCTATGGTGGCATGCCCTGGGGTGGTGGTCACGTGAGTAGTGAGGAGGCAGATGTGATAGATGTATGTGTCCATGCACATACGGGAGCCTCTGGTCTTCTTCACATCCTCCTCGTGCCACTCTGCTCCCACTGCCCCTCAGTAGCTGGTTGCCTCTCTGAATTACTACCCCACCCAAACTTCTGGAACTTTTAACTCTTTCATTTGCAGTTAAAAGAGAGTCCCAGCTCTGCCACATCCCACCTTTGTGACCCTAGGCAAGTCACTTGGCCTCTTGGGGCCTCGGTTTCCTCATCTGTAAAATGAAAGGATTGCAAACCCCAAGGAGATAAAGACAAAAGCCCAACAGACACCAAGCTGTTTATAGCAGCACTTTTTATGGAAACCATGAATTGGAAACAAAGTAAATGCTTGTCTCTTAGGGACTGACCGAACAGTGTCAGTTAAATGTAACGAACTAAGAAACGAGGACTTTGAGGACTTTAGAGGAAGCTTGGAAGCCTTTGAGAACTGATGCAGAGTAAAGGATGCAGAACCAGGACAACAACATATGGAGCAGCTCCCACGATTGAAATGAAAGCTCGCTAGAGGCCCAACTCCAAATAATGGGCTTGGAAAAGAAAAGAATGAAGCAAGCACGGACCTACAGGGGCGGAATGGTACATACTTTATCGGATTCAGGCATAAGATCGGGAGGTTTTGTTCAACTATGTTTGTTTCAAAGAAGGAGTTTATCTGGAAGAGGGTAGGAGACAAATTCCAGATCCATAAATGACCATGATGTTCAAAAAGTTATCCACAAGATGGTTTCAAATAGAATAAAATTAAGTTGGACTAGATAACCTCCAAAGTCCTATGCAGCTCTAGATCTGCAACCTGGCCCCCTCCCCTTGGGTAGACCGTCTCCCTGGCAATATTGTCCTGGTAATAGCTCAGCCCTTGACATCCATCAACCTAACAAGCGCTTCTTAAGTGCCTACTATGGGCCAAGCAATGTGCTAGGCCCTGGGAATACAAAAACAAAAAAGGAAACCTGGCTCAAGATTGGGTTCTCACAAGCCAAGAGAAGGAAAAAGAGCCTATCCCTGGTGCAGTCTGTGGTTCCCACCGTCTACTGAGTGACAGAAGGAAGCCAACTGGAGAGCTGCAAGACTACTAAGCTGACTGACTGGTTGCAATTGACTCCTCGATTCCCTAATTCCACCCTGGATTTTGTTTTTACTGAGATGTTTTGCCATCCTGTAGATAATTGCCTGTGGACAGTCACAGTTGCCAACCAGTGTAGAGCCAGCAGAGGGTCGAGTGAGTGGTTGCGTCTCAATTTGTGCCTTGATGGTCGTAAGGCCAATTGGCTCCAAATGAACCTCGGCCCAGGAAATTAAGAGGAAGGATCAGGTCCAGTACTCCCTCCTGCCCTGTCCTTGCCCCATGGAGACCTACACTTTTGGTCTTCTTGTTGAACCCAGTCTCACCAAATAGCAACCCTTGTATACACACAGAATGTACATGATTGGTAGGAAACTGGAACTTCAAATATTCATTTCTTTGGGTACACAATACCAGACAGTAAATTCGATTATCCCACTCCATCACCCAGATACTGAATTGACTGAAAGTCTAACTGAATCTACCATGTTCTTTTGGCACTACAGAGAGACTGAGACAAGGTGCTCCCCACAGCACAACTTGAGTCTAGGTCATCAGTTGAAGGAAGTAGGGATGTTTAGCGTAAAGAAAGGAAGGCATGGCAACGAGACCTCTTGAGAGCTCCCTTTAGGCATCTGAATGGCTATGTCTTAAGTGGCTTTTTTCATTATTCCCCAGGGCCTTATTTTGACCATCAATGTCAGCATTTCTTTCTGTAGAAGTGAGGCCTAGAAATGGATCAAGCCCGAAATTCTTCTTGCCGTCACCAGCTCCTTCTCATCTTTTCTGATGGGGTTCAAATAGAAATGGCATATGTCACTAGCTTTTTCGACTTAATGTTCAGCAGACTATTACACAGGTGGCTCAAACTATTGCCTTTCATCTTCAAGACAACACTATTGGTAGACAGGACAAGAGGGACAGCGTGGACCATGTCTGGGCCCACACGGTTTAAATTTCTTCTGCTAGCTCCTCATTTTGAAAGCTTCTCAGTCCCTTTTCTGAAGTATTTGTCTACAATCTGCTTTGTCTATGTATTATCGGTTAGTTCATGCGGACGTCTCCCAGAGGGTGTTCATGGATTCCTCTCTTGAATCTTAGCTGTTTCATAAACTGACAAATCTAATGGCGTATCAGCCTTTCCTAGTGCTTGGTGGAATGAGCTCTGTCTGTCCCAAAAGTGTCTCTATACATTTTCGACCTATTTACCATGGGCTCTGAAAGAATCTATCAGTCCCCTAGTCTGAATTCCAGAGCTGCCTGCTGTTAATGAGTCAGTTTCACTAACATTGTATGGGTTGTTATTTGAACACCTTCTAGAACAATTACCATCCATTTTATCATACCACAAGTATATATTAAGATTGATGTTGTGGCAGTGTGTTCTTTTATTTGGGCAAGGAGATTGGGGTTAAGTGACTTGCCCAGGGCCACACAGCTAGTAAGTGTCAAGTATCTGAGGCTGGATTTGAACTCAAGTCCTCCTGACTCCAGGGCCAGTGCTCTATCCACTGTGCCACCTAGCTGCCCATCTGTAGTAGGAAGGCCGAATTTATAATCTCAAATATAATCATGTGTATATTTGAATGGTTCGAAATCTCAAGGTATGAGAGATTCTCTAAATAGAAAGCAACGAAACATTTATTTAGGCCCCACAGCAGTAGATCCACGAACCAGCCTCCCCATTCCGACATCTTGACCAAAAGACCCCAGGCCCAGTAGGCCTGCCTCACAAGAGTAACCAGGAGGCCACAGAAAAACAAGATAGTATTTAGCCAAATCATATTTACTGGCCTCAAGTCCTTGCTCGCACTCCTGGGTTCACACAGGTCTCCTGCTTTGGCTTTTTTTTCAGCTTCAGCTGTAGTTTTCTCTTAGCTCCTCTCTCCTCGCAGCCCAGCCTCTGGCGTTCTCAAGCCCTGCCTCAATGACCAGAGACCAATTGGTTCCTGAGTTGGCCCCTCTTAAGTCATCAATCTACACCTACACAGGTTTCACACCTGATAGGGCTTTGGGCCTGGGGCTTAGCATTTAACAGCTGAAAGTACTTTCACTCAAAGTAAACAAAAGCCGAACTCCTCAAGGGCACCCCCCAAACTAAGTGCTAAGGAGCCCATTTTGCCTTATCGACACACCATCTAAATGTGTTCTTGATGTTACTGACTTTAGGATACCATAAGCTTTGACTTTCTCCTTGGCAGCCTTATGTTCGACCTATCTTGCTTAGAGAAGACTGAGGTATTAGCATACATGGACTTCTCTTGGTATAATTTAAGCTCCAGGTTCACACTCAGAGCCCTCAGGCTCTATTTTGCCTTGGTAAATATGAAGAATTTTATACTTAGAGTCTAAATTTTATACTGCTTTTGTGTGGCTTATTCAATAATCACTGGATAGATAATGGATTATTCTTTCCAGACCTGGGCACATGCTTTCTGCTCCTCAGTCAATATATTTTTGGTATGTTTGTAGATTTATTGAATGAATGACACAAACTACATAAACATATAACTTAGCAATATTTGGAGCGGTCACTGGTGTCCTTGCCAGTAATTTGATAATAAACATACGATGCCTTCTGTTAAGAAAGATGGAGCCAGGCTCCCCAACTCAGCTGCCTCTAGGCTTCTGCTCGTATGTCTCTCTGCACAACCCCAGGAGACGAAGGGAAGCAGGAAGGAGGCCAGGATGTAGGAGCAAGCAGTGGCATGTACCAAGAAGCAAGAAGCCTCCCAAATTCTGCTGCCAGTGAGTTTGGGGTTCCCGTACCCAATCCTAGAATCTGCTGAGATCTAGAACCCTGCCAAGAACTCCACACCGAGCCCACCCAAACCTATCAGACAACATAGAAGCAAATAAGAAAGGCCACCCAGCAGGAAAAGAGGGACGGGCCAGCTTATTGTCATCAGCCCTCCTGCTACATACTTATTCCTACTCGAAACGACCACCTTCTGACCCTGACTCCTAACTGCGAAAGTCAACACGTACATACTCCTCTAAGTCAGGCACTGCGCTAACTGCTGGGGATGCAAAGAAAGGAAAAAACCTCGTCCCTGCTCTCAGTCTCATGGGGGAGACAACATGTAAACAACTATGTACAACCAAGGTATAGACAGAGTCGATGGGAGAGAATGTTAGAGGGAAAGCAGGAGAAGTGGGGAGTGGAGGGGCCAGGGAGAGTAACCAGGAAGGACCTTCAGTAGTAGAGGGGTTAGGGCTGACCAAATCATTATTATCATTATTTTACTGGACCTGGGAGCTCCCTGTGAGGAACCTGCCCCTCAGCCCTCCTTCTACAACCTACAGTCTTTACAGAGTTGCCTGGGGGCAATGAGAGGGTAACTAGCTTGCCCTGTCTCATCCAGACAGTGCATATGAGAGGAAGGACTTGAACCCAAGTCTTCTTTATGCCAAGGTCACCTCTCTGCTCACTACTGTAGATGGCCTCTCACCATCACCATCACCATCACCACTACCATCACCATCAGCACCATCATCACATCACCATCGTCAACTGTTGTAACTGTAAGTACACTCCACATTGGGGGAGACTATTTTCCAAAGTAGGAAAAACTTTGATGTTAAATATACTTTCTTGTAACCTTGTTTGCGTGCTTGGTAAGAGGATGTAGCTTCATATTTGCATGCTAAAAAGTTCAATAAGGCAGTTTTCTTTTCCCTTGTAACATCAGTACAAAGTTTCATTTCCACCCCCAAGATAACTATGCAGTCAAGGCCATTCTCTGGTTATTTATTAGTGTCCTAGATGAACAGATTGCCTATCCTGAGATAACTGCCACCTCCCAATGTCACTGCCTATATATCATCTTGAGGTTAATTACAAGAACCAGCACACCCCAGGGTCACCCCCTCTCTCCTCATCATCGCCCCCCGCAGAAAACAGGCATCTACATCTGAGGCCCCTGAAAGTCTTGAATGTGTGCCAAGGCCAAACTGCCCCAAGGCCAACCATGAGTGAGGAAAAGACTGTCCATGGTCTTAGGACCCTGTCCCCTGGCCAATTAGCACTCAGCAAAAACTGTCCATGAGCTCAGGACCACACGGCCTAGCCAATTAGAGTGTCTTCCAACTCTGAGTTTCCGTGTAAGATCTCTGCTGTCAGTTCAATGAAAACAAATCCCAGTAAACCTGGTCATTCTGCCTTGTGTAGGCTTCGGGGCAGGGTGAGGGGTGGTGTCGGAATAGCTGAATTAAATCGTTCACTTTTCAAACAGTTGTTATTGTTATGTAGGCACATAGCAATAGATCCATGTTATGGACAGGGAATGAGGGGGAAGTGGGATAAGAAGGCAGGAGAGAGAGTGACCGCTCCAAGACCTCTTGGGCATTAGGGCTAAGGAGGATTCTGAATTCTCTTACTTTGCTGGTCCAGGTTGATTTGATTAGTTTCTTAGTCTTTGGGGTATTAAATAATCATCTCAGAGGTTTTGATTGGGATGTGAAAAGCCATCCACTGCATCTAGTTTTCATTTTAAATAGGTTGCATCCCTAAAGCAAACAGCCCACAATCAGATCCCTCTAGATTTTTCTCTTGTAGGGAGTCACATATTGCCCTGGCTCCCTAGTCCTGCTCATTCAGTCTTACTGCTCTAGAAATGAGCCCTGTGCCCAGAGTACTTTCAGGACATCTCTATCCCCCAGGCACCACAAATTCAATAGGGCCCAAAGCAAGTTCATTATCTTCGCCTCTGAAGCAGCTCCGCCTTCTTCATTTATGTCCCTGGTTCCTCTGATGTCTGGAATCTAGGACTTATCTCTCCTCCCTCCCCCATCTCTTGTATCTAATTAATTATCATATCTTATTGATTCCATTCCCACTACTTGTCCTGAACCAATCCTTTCTCTTTCTTTCTACAGGCAACACTCCAGCCTGGGCCCTCATTAACACTGCCTGGACTGCCATAAAAGCCTCACAGTAAGTCTTACTGGCTCCATTACTTCCCTCAACCAGTCCATCCTTCATACTGCATGCACAGGGACCTAGTCAGGCCATTGCTCTACTGAAAGGTCTTCAGAGTAAAATCCAGACTCCTCTGATTGGCATGCAAAGCCCTCCACCATATGGATGCAGGCTCCATTGCCAGCCTTCTCTAGAATCCATTGTGCTCCCCGCAAACTGGGCAGCTCTGTGGCTGCCCAGAACGGGTACTAGGCTCTCCCACCTCTGTACCTTTACCCAGACTGCTCCCTGTGCCTGGGATGTGCTCCCTGACCCTCCTCACCTGTTAAATTCCCCTCATCCTTTAATGCCCAACTTGAAAGGCATCTGTTCCAGGAAGCCTTGCCTAATCCTCCATGTCATCGCCTGCCAAGCAGACAGTGACCTTGCCTCTCAAACCTCATATAGCACTTTGTTTCATAACTCTCTGATATACTTACTATGTAATATAAGATCATAGGAGCATACATAGATTTAGGGAAATCATCTCATCATCCAAATGGCTACACTAAGACTGGAGCATTTCAGTGACTTGGCCAGGGTGACCAAAGCAGGGCCTCTGTCCCATATGCCAGGATGGCATCCTTTCCTCCTGCAGGAGTGTGAGTTCACTGAAAACAGGGACGATTTCTTTTCTAAGTTTTGTTCATTCCTTGTGCCCCCACGGCGAGTGCTTCATCATCGATATTTGTTCCTGCCATTCGCCCTCACAGATGATTATCTTTCATCTTAACCAGGCAGTCGGGGGCTTCCTTGTGCTTTAAACTGATAAACAAAGTTGAGATTGACAAGACCAGCGTCAGGGATCTGGATCAATCGATGAGTTGACCAGCTCTCAGTTATTCGCCAGGCATATAGTTATGGCCTCCCAGAGACTTCAGGAAACTGACCAGCCCCATTCTGTAAGTAGCGACACACCCATCGCCCTCTAAACTGTATGTTTCCCTCAACGTACTTGATCTACACCTCCAGTAAGAAGCTTTCTTTGATGTTCGGACTTGAGAACACATATTTTTGTCCAAACATCAAAGAAAGGGTAATAGCGGCAGAACTTAGTATCTTGTTAGTAAGAATAACTTGCTACTGGGGCAGCGAGGTGGAGCAGTGAGTAGAGCACCAGCCCTGCAATCAGGAGGACCTGAGTTCAAATTCAGCCTCAGACACTTGACACACTTACTAGCTGTGTGACCTTGAGCAAGTCACTTAACCCCAATTGCCCTGCCTTCTCCCCTCCAAAAATATTTTTTAAAAAAGAATAACTAGTTATACTAGGGAATCACCAGATAGCAGCCTTGGTGAGTTCTTCCTCCCTGAGTTCATCCCCACCCTTCATAGACAGTGACTTTGCACCACGACCCCTGGTCTCTGCCTCCCTCCACCCACAACCCAGAGCATGGTTTATCCTGGGAACCAAAATTCCTAGTTATGGCTCCAATTGCCAGGCTGCTAAATGAGAACCCTAGTCTACATCCCAGTCAAAGTAAAGTGAACTGGCTTCACTTAGGAGCAGAATCACAACTATGTAGCAAAGCTAAATGTGAATTCATTAATTACTGTAAGAGGGGGAAGCTTGGAAAACCATCTGTAAAGGGGAAGATTTCCTCTCCCAGTGACCTCCATTCCTGTCTCACAATGACATAGAAATAACCTGAAGTACTCAGAGGCTCTGGCAGCAGATTCCACTAAACTGGAAAGGCTCATCACCAATGATATTGGTCTACAGATCTCTTTTTTTGCCTTATCCCTGATAAGGGATTTGGTAAGGCATTTGGGCCATATTTGTTTCATAAAAGGAGACAGAGTAGCTTCTTTCTCAGTTTTGAGGATAATTTGTTTCCTATAGGTACTAATCTTTCTTTACAAGTTTAATAGAATTCTCTTTTACACTGATCTGAAACATGAAGCCTTTTTTCTTTAGTAGTTCCATTACAACTCTTTCAATTTCCTTTCTGAGGTTGAATTATTTAATGTCTCTATTTGATGTTCTGTTAATTTGAGTGTTTTATATTTTTGTAGGTACACCTCTATTCCTTTCAAGTTCTCAGGTTTTTTTGGCTTATAACTGTGTGATATGTTCTGAAAATTTTTCATTTCTTGTGGGTTCGTGATGACTTCATCTTATTCCTTTAATTTTGTCCATTGGGTTTTCTATCCTCTTATCAAGTTATCAAGTTGGCCAAAAGTTTATCAATTTTGTCAGCCTTTCCAAAGAACTATCTTTTAGTTTTCTTTCTCAGTTCTGCACTCATTTTAGTTGCAATTTTTCTCTCCTCTAAATTTCAAGTTCTCTTCTTTTGTGCTTATTTTTGAGTTGTTTATGTGTTGGATGTTTAATTTTTAAATGCATATTCAGTTCATTAATAATCTTTTCCTATTTCATTACAGTACGTTTTTAAAGATCTAATTTTTTTCTCTGAGAGCTACTCTAGCTACATCCCAGAACTTTTGGTATTTGGGCTCATTATCACTGTTTTTCACAAAGCTGTGATTTGTTCTTTGATCCACTCACTATTTAGGATTTTATTAGTAAGTCTTCATGTAGGTCTGTGTTTTTTGTTTGTTCTCTCCAAATCAATTTTTTTTATTGCATTATGGTTGGCAAAGGATGTATTTAATGTTTCATCTTTTTTACATTTATTTGCACTTTCTCTGTACCCTAATACATGATAGATTTCTGTAAAAGTCTCTTGTGTCAGTGAGAAATATTTTATTTAGTGGTCCAATTGAGAAAGTGCCATAAGTGCTCTAAATTCTCCTACAATTTATTCAGTTCTATATTTTCCCTTTGTTTATCACTCCATTAGAGTTGACCAAGGGGGCGGAGCCAAGATGGCAGCTGGAAAGCAGGGACTAGCATGAGCTCCCTGCCAAGTCCCTCCAAAAACTAATCAAGATATTATCAAACAGAACCAAAGGAATGAAAAAGTGGAAGACAATGTGAAATATCTCATTGG
>CM053628.1:4511349-4589931 GCA_028646595.1 Phalanger gymnotis | reverse complement strand
GGTGTTTGTGGGTTGAGAAGTCTGGTAACTGCCGCAGCTCACTGATTCAGGGTGCTAGGGCACGCTCTGCCCAGCTCCTGCTCTAATCGGTCCTCACCACCACACTGGGCTCTGCTCCGCTCAGCTCCGCTCCCCTCAGCTCCCAGCTCCGTGCGGGATAGACCTTACCCAGAGGCCATCCAGGCTGTCTTGGGCTGGAGCCCTGCTTCCCTCTGGTATTTCGTGGGTTCTGCAGTTCTAGAATTGGTTCAGAGCCATTTGTTATAGGTTTTTGGAGGGACTTGGTGGGGAGCTCACGCTAGTCACTGCTTTCCAGCCGCCATCTTGGCTCTGCCCCCAAAGGGCCATCATCTTTTCGACACAGCCTATGTAGCCCACAATTAAGCAAAGGGCTGGAATCTGGAATCTGATCAGTTTCACTGAGTACACCCTTCTCCCACTCCAGGGAAGATAGTTCTGGAGCCAAGGCCCACATAGACAAGGGAGACACTGTGACTCTGCTACACTTTTCGGCTCCCTTAGCCTTGCCTCCTACCTTGGCAGCAGGGATCACCCCATGGTGCTAGTTTGAGGGCTCTCTCTTGGAATAGCTACCCAGTATGCTTGGGGCAGGGCCGGATGGAAAATCAAGGATTCATTGATGCTCTTTTCAGCTTCAGTGGAAAGATGAGTCTCACAAAGACATTTCAGATACAAGCAACTTTTTTTTTCTTTTTTCATTTTTAAGAATAGCTTATGAAAAACGTTTGTATTGACCATCAGTACTACTAAGATTTCCTTTGTAACTATCTCCAGGGGCACTAGGGGGCACTGTAGTGCACAGAGCACTGGGCCTGGAGTCATAAAACCTAACTCTTAAATCTTCCTGAATTCAAATCTCTCTCTATCTCTTTCTCTCTCTCTGTGACTTTCTCTTTGTGTCTCTCTCTCTGTGTCTGTCAGTATCTCTCTCTCTCTCTATCTCCCTCTGTCTCTCTCTGTCTCTCTTTCTATCTCTCTGTCTCTCTTTGTCTCTCTCTCTCTTTCAATATCTCTCTGTATCTGTCCCTTTCTCTGTCTCTCTCTGTTTCTTTCTGTCTCTGTCTCTGTCTCTCTCTTTGTCTCTCTCTCTCTCTGACTCTTGTCTGTTTCTTTGTCTCTATCTTTGTCTTTCTATGTCTCTCTCCTTCTGTCTCTCTCCCCCTCCCTTTTTTCTCTCTCTCTTCCCCTCTCTCTCCCCATCTCCCTGTCTCTCTATCCCTCTTTCTCTCCCTCTCTGTCTCTCTCTCCCTCTGTGTCTTTCTCTCTCTGTCTCTGTGTGTGTGTCTCTCTCTGTGTGTGTCTATCTATCTCTTTGTCTCTGTCTCTCTCTGTGTCTTGCTCTGTCTCTATAGATTCTTGGATTCAAGATTTTTGTCTAATATTTTCACAAGCAACTTTAGAGAGGAAATTAATTAAAAAAAAACAATGGCTTCAGTAAACTAGCAGGATGTAAACTAAAGCCATAGTCAAGTATTGTATGTTAACAGAAGAAAAACATTTCCTTTACAATAAGTATAAAATGCATAAAATACCTTGAAATGAACCTATCATGTACATTCAGTATCTATATAGTACTTTTCAGAAATTTGGGAAGACTTAGGGCTTCATTGTGCATGGTTGGATCATAATGAAACCATCATAATGAAAGTGAGGAGGGTAAACCTTCCAGTAGTAATTAAATCTGAGTAAGGCCTGGAGGAGCAGCCCGAGGCCAGGATTCTAAGGGGCTCCACAGTCTGTGCAGGGGCACCTTCCAGACTAGCCAAGGCAAACATCTCAAGCTAGGATCAGGCTGTCACCTTGGAAGGCAGTGGTTATTAAGAAGGTTCAATGAGTCGAGCCAGGGCCTGGTGGACTTGGAAAGTGGGAGGTTGGTGGGGTGTGGCTAAGTCAAGAAGGAGAGCTGTATCATGACCTCTAGCCTGCCCCCTCAGAGTGTCTTTAGAGCCCCTTTTGAGCCCCTTCAGCTTCATTCCCTCCCCTCAGCCCCCCTCCCATTGCTAGTTAGCTGTTCCCTATGTTGTGGACACGAGCATTATCTTCAAGGGTTGTCAGCCAAGAAAGGTCATTAGCCCTGCTCTACTCTGCCCCAGAGGTCCAGACCAGGAGCAAAGGGCGTGGGATGGGGGGAGATAGAGAACTATCCCAAAATGGAGAAGTGCTGAGTTCCCTGTCCTTGGAGGTCCTTCAGAGCAGACTGGACAATTATTTGTGGGGTATATCGTACAGGGGAAATCTTAAATCCCCACATAAACGTTAGTTATTATTTCTAACGTTATTATTCCTTCTCAGCTCAGTTCTGTAATTATGTGGCCTGGGAGCCAAGAGACCTGGACACTCTCACTGATCTGCCACTAACTAGCTGTATGACCTTGGACAAGTCACTCTCCCTCTAGGAACCTATTTCTGCATCTATAACAGGGACCTGATGCTTCTGGTATATTCCTGGTATATAGGAAGCAGTAGTGAAACAGTACCCATTTTTGCTATCGGTATTATCTTCATTCTAGGTCTGCCTCCAGTGGTTGCTGTAAGGAAAGTACTTGGTGCCATCTACATGGGAGCTGTTGTTATGAAAATGATGAGCTTGGGCTAGAAGCCAACAGTGTCTAATGGAGGTTTAGGAAATTCGTGGAGTCAAAGGCAATCCTTTTTTCATTCCTTGTAGTAATAGCCAATAGCTCACATTTGTCCAGAGCTCTAAAACATTTAGTCATTTGATTCCCACAATAACTTGGTGAGTAAGTGCCGCTGTCATCCTCCCCATTTTAAATATGAGTGAACTGAGGCAGCTGAGGTCACACAGCTTGGAAGTGTCTGAGGCTGTATCCCCTGTGCCACTCACTTCTACATTCGATTGAAATGCTTCTACTTCATCGAGTTCAGAATTTTAAAAAGCGTACTTTTTAAAAAATGGAAGTCTTTGACCAAGTGACTCTGGAGACTCCTTTTTGTGGTCTTCTCTCCAGAGAATCCCCAGTTTGACCTGTCCTTCTGTTTAACATCTGACCTCATTTACAGGACAAAGGCAGTGTGGGTGAGTGGCTAGAGAGCTGCCCTTCAAGACAGGAAGAGCTGGGTTCAAGTCCCATCTCTAACTTCTACTGGCTGTGTGACCCTAGGCAAGTCACTTGACCCCTTGGCGCTCTAGGCAATTCTTGAAGACTCTAAGTTAGAGAAAAGATTTCCTCATCCCAATAAACTCACAGGTCCAGGCCCTAAGCCTTCATTTAGAGCAAAGACACTAGCTTGGCTATGGCTCATTTCCTCTAATCGTACACCTAGCCCTTGGCCAAAGACCTCATGTTTCAAGTACCAGCAGGTGCATTCATGTTTGAGCTGGTCCAGAAGCTCTGATTGGCAATGCCCTCTGCCCTTCTCTGCCAGCCCAATGCTGTTTCCTCAGAAGCATAAGGACTGGACTCCATTTTGCATTTTCCTTTGGGTCACAGGTGACGCTGGCCAAAGGCTTCACCCCCAAGGAGTTAGAGCAGCCTGATGCTGCTGACCCTCTCCCTGCTTACTTGCGACATCCCTGGTTGGTGGCCCAACTTGTCACCAGGAGTGACCTAAGGGTTTTTGGTTCCTCAGCCTGGTAGACACAGCTTTTCCACAGCCTCTCTGCTAAGACAATGGGCCTTTGGCCTGGACCACTCCATACTATAGGCATTCAGATAGTCACATCTGAAAGCCTGGGCTGACAAGCCCTTCCTCCTATTCCCCTAAAGCCTGACAGAAGGTTTGCTCTTCCTGCAGCATCTTTGAAACCATCTGCCTGCCTTTTAGAAGCACAAGCCCACAGAAGTCTGCCAAATATCAGAAACAATCGTAGCGAAGCCATAGGGAGTATTTCTTTCAAGGCCCTGCAAACTTGGTGTCCTAAGCCTCCAATCTAATTGGATTCTTCAAGTTGGCATTCCCATGATGCCTCAGAATTTGCCAACCCCGTGAGATAATGTTGTGGGGATTTCACTATCTCCATTTTACGGATGAGAAGCTTAAGTGACTTGTCCATGGTCACACAGTCAATTTCAAAGATGGAATTTGAACCCATGGGTCTTGTATGTCCGAGTCCAGTCCTAATTCCACTCACAATGCTGCCATTCAGTGCCACTAAAAGATGTATATAGCCTTAGAGAGCACTGTGTTCATTTTAGGCACAACCCCAACACTGAGCTTAGTCATGAGTTTTTCTGTGGTTGTAGCATCGCAAAGGCAGCCAGCATGACATGGTAGAATAGTGAGCCAAAGGCCAGGTTCGAATCCCAGACCTACCCCTTGCTAGCTGTGTAAGTTTGGGTAGGTCGCTTACCCTCTCTGGTGCAAAGCCTCATCTTTAATATCTTTGTTGGATCACAAAACCTGGTCTTCCTAAGGTCATTCCCAGCTCCAAATATACCATCCTATAATTATTAACATCAGCTGTTCTCTCAGGAGTTGATTAATCTGACTACAAGTGAACTTTGCATAACTCTTAAATGGTCTGTGAGCTACCTTGAGACTCTCCCCCACTCCAGTCCATCCTCCATTCAGCCGGTAAAGTGATTCTCCTAAAGCACCAGCCCTATCGTATCATACAGGGGCAGCTAGGGGGGCACAGTGGATAGAACACCGGCCCTGGAGTCAGGAGGACCTGAGTTCAAACCTGGCCTCAGACATTTGACACTTACTAGCTGTGTGACCTTGGGCAAGTCACTTAACCCCACTGCCTCTCAAAAAACAAAATCATATCAGTCCCCTACTCATTAAAATCCACTGCCTCCCTATGGCCTCCAGCAGCAAATACAAAGGGCTCTGTTTGGCATTCCAAGCTCTCCATAACCTGCCCCCTCCTCCCTTTCCAGTCTTCTCACTCGCTGGAACTCTTGGGGAATGGATGGTGGTGGAACTGGGGTGGGGGACAGCCAGGTTAAAGGCACAGAGGTGGGAGATGAAGCAGAAATTCCTTTATTTGAGCAGAAATAACTAAGTTATCCCCTGCCACATCTAGTTACAGAGGCTCCTGAGGGGAGGCAAGCATTTCTTTCATCCCATCCCAGACTCCATCCAAAGGAGAGGTGAAGGGGTTGTCCCAGGCTTTCCCATTTCTTCTGGCTTGGTCTCAGGAATGCTCCTGCTGCTCCCTGTCCTATCCTCAGGTCAAGGAAGAAAAATGGGAAAAGCTTCAGTCTAGGGCTGCCCCCTGCCCTGTCTGGTCCCTCCCAAGGGAGGCACCACTCCCTACACTCACCTGCTGTGCTTCAGATTGGGGAATTCTGCCTGACAAGCCACCTTCAATCTGGGGATGACAAAACCTTTGTAAAGGCCTCAAACTAGTGTTCAGAATTTCATGCGTTGCTGGCAAAATGTATTTTGCTCTCACCGTCTGTTTATCCCAATGAACTACTTGAATAGGTGGGGTCCCTCACATGTTTGCAGACTCTCGATGAACAAGCCAGTGTCCACTGATAAATGCTGAGTAGCAGGCCAGACCTTGACTGATACAACCTCCAAAGAGCTCAGTAAACAGAGTCTTCAGTGAGTGCCTGGCAGGTGCTTTGGAGCCAGGGTCTGTTTGGATCGAGGCTGCAGGCTGCAGAGGAAGGGGCACTGCATTTAGGAGGCAGCAGACCTGAGTTTGAATCTTAGCTGTTGGACAGAGTATCTAGGAGGCCTTGGGCAAAGAACCGAGCTTCTCGGGGACTTGCTTTCCCTGTCTATACTGATATAGCCAAGAGCCTTTTCTGGTTTAAATAGGGTACCTCTCTGTTTCTCACTCATAACATGCTATTTCCCACCTCCTTGTCTTTGCCTAGAATGCACTCCATCTTTACCTCTGCCTCATGGACTTCCTCTCTTCCCTTAAGATGAAGCTTTTCTTCAGGAAGCCTTCCCTCACGTGACACCTTGCATTTAACTTCTGTGTGTATGTGTGTGTGTGTGTGTGTGTGTGTACACACACACACACACACACATATATATATATGCATATATATGCTGCATATTTGTATATGTCCTTGTCTCCCGCATTAGAACATAAGCCCCTTACAAGTCACGATCATTTCATTCTTACTACTCGAATTTCCAGTGCCTGACACAGTGCTAGGCACACTGTTGTTCAGTCATTTTTCAATCAAGTCTGACTCTTCATGAGCCCATTTGGGGTTTTCCTGGCATAGATCTTAGAGTGCTTTGCCATTTCTTCCTCCAGACCATTTTACAGATGAAGAGACTGACGCAAATAGTGTAAAGTGACTTGCCCAGGGTCACACAGCTAGTGAGTGTCTGAGGCCAGATCTGAACTTGAGGAAGGTGAGCCTTCCTGACTCCGGGCCTGGTGTTCTGTCCACTGCAGCACCGCCTAGCTGCCCCATATATTTCAATATACAAAGGAAAATTCAGAGATTTTCCATGGAGTTGTGAGTTCTGTCCAGTCTGTGGGTTCTTCTATCTCGTACATCTTTTGTATCTCTAACCCAGCGTAGCCAGGTAATTCCAGCAATGCATTTGCTTATCTGGGTCCTCTTCAGAATTTCTCTTTATTTGCTGAGTCATTGGCATTCTCCTTTCTTTAGCATTGCTTTCATTGTCCCTTCTCTTTCCCTTCCCTCCTCCCCAACAAAAAGCAAGTAAAGCCAAGCTTCACTTGGAACATGAAGTCTAGTGTGCGCAGTGTCTAGCCTGTTAGTAAATGCTTGGTGACTGTCACCCCAAAGCAATCCAGGTTGTATTTGCAAACCTCTGCTTCACCGTGCCTTTGGGGATGGGTCAGCTCCCTGCTAAGAGGGTCCACCAGCGGCTCCTGCTCAGTCTTCTGAGTCAGAAGTCGTTGGCTCCATCAGCTTTGCGTGGCTTTCTAGATCGTGTAGTCCATGAACATGTTGATCTCCTGGCTCCATGAGCTCAGGCACGTTGTCCCAAGTGTCTCTGAGCCCGTCTCTTTGGTCTTTTGGGATGGCATTATAATATTCCAAACCACTTGATGTCTCCCCTTAGTTTCCAGTTCTTTGTTGCCTGCTGTGGGTATCTTCGTACCTCCCGGTGATTTCCTTCTGTCTTTGATCTTGTTGGGGTACTGGCCTTCTAGGTCAAAGGTTACACACATTTTGAGCAACCAGTAAAGAAGCAGTCACTAGGTGCTTATGAAGTCTTTCGTGCTGTGGACACAAAGGAAAGCAAAAACAACTCCTGCCCCACAGGTGCTTACACTTTAACATGGGAGACCCACTGTCTATGATGTATTTCATACATACAAGACAAATACAGAGTAGATAGAAAATAACCAGAGAGGGAAGGGCTCCAGTAAATGTTGTTGCTGTTGAGGTGAGTCCAACTCTTTGTGACCTCGTTTGGGGTTTTCTTGGCAAAGATACTGGAGCGCTTTGCCATTGCCTTTTCCAGATCATTTTATAGACGAGAAAACTGAGGTAAGCAGGGTGAAGTGACTTGCCCAGGGGCACACAGTTAGGAAGTTCTGAGGCCAGATTTGAACTCAGGTCTTCCTGACTCCAAGTCCAGTCTTGTATCCACTGGGCCACCTAGCTGCCCCTACTAAGTGGAGGAAACCAGAATAGGCCTGCAGAAAGAAGAGATTCCAGAAGCAGAGGTGTGAGGAGGGAGAACTTCCCAGGTCTAGGGTATAGTCATTGCAAAAGCTGGGAGAGAGGAGGCAGAGTGTTGTTCATAATATGGAACAAGTAGGCGAAGGTGACCATATTGTAGCGTGGGTCCAAAGAGTCCAAAGGCAGGCGAGGCCAGGGTGGGAAGAGCTTTCATTGCCAGACAGAAGGTGCGATATCTGATGTTTACGGGGGGAGAGTGCCACATTCAGCCAGACTTAGGGAAGTCCCTTTGGCAGTGGATAGGGGATGGATTGGTGTGTGCGGAGACATGTATTGTTTTAGCTTTGAACGAAGTCAGGCTCTAGCCTGTGCTCACTCAATTTTAGGATCAAGTGTGTCAGGAAGGTAAATCCTGCCTTATACACTCACAAGCTATGACCCTGTGAAAGTCATGGCTCTGATAGTACAGTTTACTCATCTGAAAAATGGGCTAACGCCTGTAGTGCCTCTCTTGCCAGGTTCTTACGAAATGTGGCCGGCAAACCTTAAATATTATATCAATGTCAGTTCAGAGTCCTTACGCTTTTGTCCAGAGACTACATGGAGTCAGTGGCTAGAGTTCCCAGCAGTGGGGTCATGGGATTCAAGTCTCTCTAATGACACTTCCCAGCTCTGTGACCAGGAGCAAGCCACCGAAGCTAATAATGCCTTACTTGATTCCAGATCAGTAAAGCGAATTGTCACGTTGGGGCTCATTATGGGATCATAGACGTGCACCCAGAAGGGACCTCAGAAGCTAGCTAGCCTAATGCTCACTTTGGAGACCAGAAAACTGAGCCCCAAATTGCTCACATGGCTTGGAAGTGGAAGGTGTAAGACCAGAACATGTAAACATGTCCGCATATGTACGTACAAACCAATAATCCCTTATTTCATCACCATACACACACATATATACATTTGTGGAAGCTAGGACTGGTAGAAGCGAGGGAGAGACAGAATGTGCCAGCTCACAGTGGGAGTGTTAGAGCAGGAAGAACAGTCGATCTATTGAAAAGTTAGGGTGTAATGTAACGTACTTCCCAGGCCAGGGCTTCCTGGAAGAAAAGCAGCTGTCTCCCAAAGATGTGGCACATGCGCCACCTTGTGGTGATGATGGGTTACAGCAGGCAGAATGTGACCCCGGGCACAATGGTCACGGAGCCTTAGTAAGAGAGCCCTGTGTGCTTGGACGATAGGCCGTCCTGTAATGTGCGTCCATATAGCCTGGGGGTCCCATGTTGGCCATCTCCCTCTGCGTGTGTGTGAATGCACACGTGTGCTCACACGCACTCATGCATGTGTACTCATGCATGCATACACATGCACACACATTATATACATGCATGTGCGCACACGTACATGCATGTACACGTTCTTACACACATGTACTCACACACTCATGCACACGCATAAATGTACACATGCATACACTTATATGCACATATACTCGCTCAACACACACGCACTCACACACGTGCACATGCTCATGCATATACACAGTTATACACACACGTGTGCACACACATACTCATACATATTTAGTCGATACATGCATGTGCATGTACTGACACACACTCACATACTCACATTCACTCATACAGTCACATGTGTAAACATGCACACACACATGCATATGGACACGCCTATACACCTATAGGCACATGTATGCACATGCATATTCACTCCACACACATGCACATTCATACACACTCACAAACATGCATACTCGCTCAACACAGGCATATACATATACTCAGACACATACACTCTCGCACACACTCACACACACATACATTCACACACACATGCACCATGCTCACCCTTTGGCAAGGGGGATGCAGACTTGTGAATTGGTTCCCTTCCATGAGTTTTAAGTTAAGCTATACACAGATGAGAAAGAAGTGGTCAGAGTCTATTTCTGAGTGGCCCTAATTAGCCAAAGTTGCTCCCATGGTCCCTAGACCCTCCCATAGTGTGTCTGTGTGGGGGGCTGAAAGTGACAGTCAGCCAGGACACTGAATCTCCACAGTGAGGGCAGTTACCCTGGGGTGGGGGCGGGGAGAGATGATTCCACAGGCATGTTGGCCAAGGATCTAGCGGAAAGAAGATTTGGCTCCAGGTCAGCATAGCCTGGGAGGTCTTCACCTGTGCAGTTTTCACTCCCCTGGGGTTGAGTATTGGGCATGGTCCTAATCTTGGCTCGTTTTGCAGCACTTACTGATATGTGAAGGCTCAGATGTGGTAACCCTGGTCATTTCTCCTTCCCTGGCACTGCACCACTGTGCTGCAGCAGTGGGGTAATTATGGTGTTTGTCTTAGCCTGGCTGAAACAGTAGAAGGCCCAGTTGCTTTTGGGTCACATTAGGCCCAATTCACGGGTCTTTGCCATTATGGCTGCTGGCTGTCTGAGGATGGGTGCAGAATTGTCATGTGGGGGAAAGAGAATCAGAGAACAGGTCCCAGAACTGCCTCTGCCACTTAGTGTGAAGGATTCTCATTACAGAGTCCTGTCTCTGGCCCCCTCCTGCATCTCCCCAGCAGCCATGCTTCCTAGGAGGGCACTGCTAGACATCGGTGCTGACTTCCCAGAGGTGGAGAGTTAAGTCAGCCTTCTATGCCTTAAGGATCAACCTGCATGACCCAGCGCAGATACTAGGTCTTATAAGCAAAGGAATGACTTGCCCACCAGATGTTCTAAATCCAGAAGGGAACACACAATGGCGGGGGAGGGGGAGAAATGTTTGAAGGAGAAACTTTCAGCGTGAGCTGCTCTGCTCAGACCTTGATGTAGTAGAGGGAAGAAGGTGGTCCAAATTCAGGGAGTGTTTGGGGCAGGGGGTGGGGAGGCCCTTTGGGTCTTGCTATTTGGAGGGGGGTAAATATCCCTTTTAAAACTTAATTACTATTAACTGGTTCACTGATTTAGGGCACTAATCACAAGTGCTATCAGGGAGAATGCACTAAAATGAGGGTTGGGAGAGTAAGTCTAGGGCAGGGATGGGGACCCTGTGGCCTTGAGGCCACATGTGGCCCTCTAGGTCCTCAGGGTGCAGCCTCATGACTGTGTCCAAGCTTTACAGAACAAATCCTTTTATGAAGGGGATTTGCTCTGAAAGTCTGGATTCAGTCGAAAGGCTGCACTTGAGGACCTAGAGGACCACATGTGGCCTCGAGGCCAAAGGTTGCTCCACCCCTGAGCTAGAGCCTCTCTCACTACAATATAATCAGTCAGTCAATAAACATTTATTTATTACAAAGAAAGCAATTAATACTTGATTGAATTAATGGATTAGACAAGAAGACCTCTAAGAGCCCCAAAGAAAACGCTGGCCATGGTGCTGGAAGCAGGCGAGCCTCTTCTTCCGGGGCCCTTGGATGCCAACTCTCTCCAGGTATAGGACGGTAGGCGGCCAGTCTTCTATCCCCTTGGGGCCTCAACTTCCCCACTCATAAAGCGCTTACCAGGGTCCCAGAAGGAGCATTAACATTTTGCCACAGCACTCCCTAGGGGAAAACATAACAACTACCAAGGCAAATGGGAGATTTTTCATTTTTCAGTGTCCCATGACCCTATGTATAAACACAAGGCCTTTTCTGGGCAATGTCTGCTTGCTAACTGAAGTTCTCCAGAAAACTCACAAGGCCATTAAGTCTCCAATACTCCTTCACCTAAGATCTGGAAGAAATAATCACAAGAGGGACAGCCAAAAAAAACCCAACCCAGAGGTGCTCATCAGCCAATTAACAGCCTTTTCTTCACCATTCTGTAAGCAGACAGGAAAGTCAAAACTACCTATGCCGTGCTCTGAATCGGAGCACTCCCAGAAGCACCCCCCCCAACCCTCTATCCTGGATTGGCATTGGGCAGACCCTCCAAAAATGCTCAGATAATTTGAGCCTACCATGGCCAGTCCTCTCCCCACACTATCAAAGGTTTACCAAGTGCCAAGCACTGTGCCAACCCCTGGGAATACAGAGAAAGTTAAAAAAAAACGACCCTTCAACTCCCCTATGTAATGGGTACATACAAGATCCAGGGGTCTCTGACACGTACTGGCTAAATCGCTCCACTCCTCATTGCTCAGAGTAGCAGGTGCTTTACTAGAGGAAGTTTGCTCCTCTGGGAGCTCCCAACACTAAAGAAATCACAGGAGAAACATCAGTTTAGTTCAGTTGTTTTCAGTCATGTCCGACTCTTTGTGCCCCATTTTGGGATTTTGGCAGAGATACTGGAGTGGTTTGCCATTCCCTTCTTGGGCTCATTTTACAGATAAGGAAACTGAGGCAAACAGGGTGAAATGACTCGCCCAGGGTCACACACCTAGGAAGTGTCTGAGGCTGGATTTGAACTCAAGAAGAGGAGTCTTCCTGACTCCAGGCCCAGAACCCTGTGTGCTATGGCATTACCTAGCCACCCCTACAAGATACGTAAAATAAATGAAAGATAACCTTGGAGGGGAAAGAATCAGCAGCTGGAAGGACCTGGAAAGTCCCCCTGTAGAAAATGACATTTGAACTGAGATGCCTTGAAGGAAAACTAAGGCATAGGTGATGAGAGAGAGCATTTCAAGCATGGGGCACAAATAGTGCAAAGGCCCAGAGATGGCACATAAACTATCACAAGGAACAGCAAACAGGCCAGTGTAGTTGGGTCATAAAAATACACTTTACAGGTAAGGAAACTGAGGCTCAGAAGGGTGAGGATATTTGCTAGCAAATGCACACTTAGGTTTTGAACTCGGGTCCCATGCCTCCAAGTGGACTGCTTTTCCTCCATGTCCCGGACTCTTGTGGTGAAATGCTGCTCTTTGGTCCTTTGCTCAACACCCCCAGAGCAGCCTTTTTTCTCCCAGGTTCGGCTGTAGTGTTGAGTTGCTTTCCAAGTTTGTAAGGAAATGCAAGATGCCCAGCAGCTGCTCCCCAGCTACTTCCAGATTTCTCTGGCTATTAAAATGCAGCTCATGGAGACCACTGAGGGCTCCAACTTGCTGAATATAGATTCAGTGAATGGAGAGGTGAGTAGCCAAGTTACTAAAGAAGGAAAGATTAGAAGTTTGCTTGGGCTGGTGCCAGGCCACAAGAAGGGGCCCCACCCCCACCTTCTGGGGCCGAGAGCAGCTGCCTGCTGCCTGGATGTGGGTCTTGGGGGCACGCTGTGGGGGCTAGTGGGGAAGGAGGCAGCTCTAAGGGGCCCATGTGTTTGGCTTTGGCCGAAGTAAGCATTTCTGTAGCCCCAGTTATGTGCCACTTTACAAATAGGATCTCATTTGAGCCTTAGGACATCTCTATGAGGTAGGTGCTATTATTATCCAAATTTTTCAGGGGAGGAAACTGAGGCAAACAGAGATTAAGAGACTTCCATGCTCAGAGTTATCTAGGTAGTAAATGTCTGAGGCCAGATTTGAACTCAGATCTTGGTGACTCCAGGCCCAGCACTGTGCCCCACAGGACCTGGGAGGTGTGAAGAAGCTGCCTTCCCAGAGTAACAGGTGAGTCTAGAACTCACTCACAGTTGCCAGATTCAGCCTCCCCATCTCCTGCTATTAGCACTCACACTGGTGGCCTCAGTTCTCTGTCATCCTGCTTCCTTCCAATCCTTATTTGTCAAACATTTCATAGTTGGCAGATGGTTCCCATCCACTCACACCTACTATCTCTACCATCTCCATTTTCATGCTGCTAGTTTCATTTGTCATCTCCAGGAAGATGACTCGATTCTGAGTTCCCTCTCCAAATCCACCCTGGAAGATGAGGGAATCTAGCTGCAGAAAGGAGGATCGCTTCGATTCCTGTTCTGGGACCCTTCCTAAGATGCGGGCAGTCTCTGGGTACTCATTGCATTCCTCAGCTTGCATCCATTCTACATCTGCCAAGGAACTGCAATTAGATGGGGCAAGCAGGGCTTTGGCCCAGGATGCCAACGTGGAGGGAGCTGCTTCTTTCCCAGGTGACATGAACTCATGCCACTTCTTGTGTCCTCCACTTCACTTGGACATGGTCCCTCCCCAGAATTCTTATAGCTATTCACCCCTCTCAATTCTACTGAGCTGTTTTTGCCCCGAGTGAAATAATTCCAAGTTACAGCTCTGTTAACTTCCTTTTTCTATCACGATAGAAATGGACGATAGGCTAAAAGTAAGGAATGATATCTGTTGTTGTGCCATCCATATGTGGGCACAAGGCATGACAACCTCAATCTGAGGGGCCGGTCCATCACTTCTTTAAGAAGAAGTGATGATGGAGCAATGGTGACTAGCTAGCAGAGGCACGAAGAAGAAGGCCAGGGGAAGAAGACTCATCGGGGAAGCAATAGGAAACGTATTTTCAAAGAGAGAGATGGCCAGTTAAAGAAGTGGGCTGCTTGTCACGTAGGTAAAGCCTTTGTCAAGCACCCATTCCACATCACACACTGTGGTAGGCACTGGGGAGGCAAACGGAAGCAATCCAGGCAGTCCCTGCCCTCAAGGAGCTTATATTCTAATGGGGCAAGATGACACATAAAGGGAAAGTGGAAAGGAGGTGCCCAATGGGCACAGCATGGAGGTCTTGCTCTTGGGAAGATAAGGTGCCAATCAGAACCCAGTATCCTGGGGAGAGTCCTGTCGGGGGAGGGCCAGGGAAGAAGATGAGGATGATGGCTGATTGTAGCAGAATGGTGTGGGAATGACTGGGAAGTGGTCAGGCTACGTTGGCTGCCCAGCAATATCTGGAAAACCAGAAGGCCACTTATAGATGGAGTGGTCAGTCACCCTTGTGATGAATTCTAGGGGGAGACATGGACAAGAAACATAGACAACTTGTGTATTATGTTGCTCAGATGAGGAAATCAAACATATAGGTACCCTCCTAAAATAGAGTATTCAATAATACTTCGTAAATTCTGTTCATCACAGTTTCCGTTGTATTTAAAATTGAAACGTCGATTGACGCTGCTCGCCCTTGCCACAAGATGGTGCCATTGGCCCTCATCTTCTAAATCCCAACCTTCCCCGGCTTGCAGCCCCAAGCCAGCTAGGCATGCTCAGAACACTTCCAAGGACGAGCTTCTGAACCCAATCAAGACATTCCAGATTGAAACCATGATCTTGGCAAGCAATTCTGTTTGCTCTTGTAAACTCGTTCATGGAAGTCAAGTCTTTGCGATTTTCAGCCCCTGGGATTTTCAGTGTGTTTCTTTCTCTGATGTTTTATGAGACCAAAATGGATCCTGAAGAAGTACCCATCCTGTTCAGAAAGGAAACTATGTGCAGAAGCATCAGAATGGGAATGGAGTGGGGGGCACAAGGCAAGAAAGCCTGGGTTCAAATACCATTTAATAAATGGGTACCCACAGGCAAATCACTTCACAAGCTCTTCGATTTTTGACCTGGAGGGACCTTAAAGGTTATAAAGTCTAATGCCCTTGTTTTACAGATGAAGAAACCGAGGCTCAGAATGGTTAAGCAGCTTGATCAAATAAGAATTGTAAGTGCTATATATGTTTGCTGCTGCTGCTACTGCTCAAGGTCACTCAGTTATTAAGTATCTGAGCAAGAGCCAAAGCCAGGACTTCTGACTAGTGCATCACTCTCCCTCTTCGAGCCTCTACTGCCCCATCTACAAAATGAGAATAAAAATACTGAGAGCCGTCGTGAGGACCAAGTAAGTGGAGAAAGCGCTTTGTAAATGGCTTTGGTGGTTTTGTTTTTGTTCTGAAGTTTGGATAGGAAGTGGAGCCTGAGGCTTTGGGTGTAATGGGGTGCAAGGAAAGGCCCAGAATGAAACTGATGCTGAGGAAAAGGTGCCTTTCTGCAGGGGGAAATCCAGCATTGTGTGTCTCCCGGGCCATTTCCACGTCCTTCCTCATCTAGCTCCGAGCTGACCCTCAGTGATGTTTTGTGGATAGATTACCAAATACTTCTAAGGGCGACCCAAAAGCAAACGTGGCCAGCTCCGGAGGAGGGCCAAAGCAAATCTGAGCTGCCCAGGAAGGCAGACAGGAAGAATTTGGGCCCTGAGGCTCAGGGGGCTGCCTGAAGGGAGGGGCGGCACCCGGGCAAAGCAGACAAAGACCTCGGGCCTGGCTGAGGAAACCAGAAGCCAGACATATGAAAAACACACATGTGGTATCTGGAGATGGAAATGAAAGCTGAACACTCGGTTGTTGGGTGTACCAAGAGGCAGCCGACAAAGGCTGTAAACAAGATTTACTGCACTCATACTTTGCTTCGACTGGGCTCCTCCAAAAAGCCTGCCAACTGCCATCAGTCCTGCCCCACCCCCAGCCCCCTTCAGATGAGGTTGGCCCCGTTAGCCTGAGTCTAGCCCATCTGGATGTGGGAGGGGAAGGAGCATTCCCTCAGTGCTGCTGATGTGAGTTGGGGCCAAATGGAAGTGGAAGCTGACTGAAGCAAAGATTCAAAGGGAGTTGGAAGCCGTTTAGGAAATCGGGGAGACAGAACCAAAGTTAGGTAGGGTAATGATGGGTCAATGACAAAAGGTAAGGAGGAAAATGCTGACCTACACCCAGGATCCTTGGTGTTAGGGACTCCAAGGAAGGGTTAGGTCAGAGTCGGAGGTGGAAACTGAGACCTGGGGTCACACAAAATGAGTATTCAAGCAAAGGCCCAAACTCTGGCCTGCTGACTCTAGGCGGATCGAGTCTTTTTTCCACTTTGGGTTTGCTCTTCCCACCTCTGTCTAAGGTCATTACACTTCGCTGGACTTCCTGCTGGCAGGGAGATTCTTAGGGAGGAAGTAGCTGAATTCAAAGGAACGCATAAGAAAGTCTGTAATGTCAGTAGCTAGAAAGAGTTAGAAGGAATCTGCGGAAATGGGAAGAGATGCGTAAAAAACCAAGTGCAGTCAAGGGTGATGTTCTGCAGTCTAGGAAAAGGCGAGAACACTGGAAGGCCGGCTATCCATCTTCCTGTCTGCACACTCTCTTCCTTGGAGATCACGTTCATCTGGCTCTCTACGCTGTTTCCTTCTGTGTCCATCCCTGAGCCTCTGGCCCCAATTTCCAACTGTTTGCCGGGCACCTTCCTTTGGACATCTCACCAGCACTTCAGAATGTCCAAAACAGAATGCCTCAGCCACCCCACCTTCTTTCTGTTTATGGCAGTGCCAACTCCTAGTCTCCCAGGCTTCATATTCTGGAGGCATCTTGGACTCTTCCCTCATCCCCATCCTCCAAATCCAGTCCACTGCCAATTCTGTCAATTGTGCCTTCTCGTATCCCCTCATATGCTCACACTTCCCCCACCTGGATTCTGTCCCTCATCATCATGCACTAGGACTACTGTGGTAGCCTAACTGACATGCCTACCTCATGCACAAGAGGCACCATGTCAGACCCCTGCCTCTCCAGAAGCTTCAGTGGCTCCCTATTACCTGGAGGATAAATTTCTCAACTCAGAATTTAAGGTCCTCCATAATCTGGCTCCACCCAGGGAGTTGAGCAACTTCCTTTCCTATTTCTTCCTTTCTAACCTATTATACACAGAGAGAAAAATGGAAAATACAACTTCGAATCTTTCTTCCATCTGGATGTATGCGTGCATATATATTTATTTCTATTTATATATAGTTACCTGGTTCCCAGACTGTCTTTTGCCTCTTTTTGCATTGCCAGTGCTTGGCACAGTACCTGACATAGTAGGCACTTCATAAATGTTTGCTGATTGATTGGGTATAATGAACATGAGTGTGTTGTGGGAAAGAAAGGGTCTGGCCTTGGAGTCAGAGGACTTGGTTTCAAATCTCAGCTTTGCCAACTTGACCTACTGAATAATCTTAGTCACAGCCTCACCTCCATGAGTTTCTGCTTCTTCATTTGTAAAAATGGGATGATAGTATTTCATACTCCTCATCTTCCAAGGTTGTTGTGAGCACCTCGAGGGGGTTCCCCCAATGTGGGTGGTTAGTAGATAGAGCAGAGAGATCCCTACACTTAGAGGCATCAGAGGTATTCAGGTCCTGCTCCTGCTTCGCTCCATCACCTTGAGCTAGTCGCTTCTCATGGAGCCTTGGTTTCCATCTCTGTAAAATGAGAAGACTTGGATTAGATGGTCACCGAGGTTCCCTCCAGTTCTGGCATTCTGTGGGCATTATTACAGTCATGTGATCTAAACTTTGTTTTAGCATGTTCTCTTTGTAGTGCCCATTGCCTCTAGGAAACTTCCAGAAAAAGCCAGATGGCTATGCTGGGGCTGGGGTGTAGATGCTTCAGCCCCACAGTGAATGAGCTGAGGCCCTGCTCCCTTCTGCCCCAGATGTGGGATTCTTTCGCCTACTCTCCATTCTGGCCAACTTGCTCCCCATTGTGCAGCCTCCAAGACATGTTGCTTCCTGCCTCCATGTGGGCCTGGAATGCACTTCTTTCTCAGCTCTTACCTATCAGACCCTTTTTCTTCCTTCAAGGCTTAGTCCAGGTACTACCACCTCCACGAAATCACCTCTGATTATTACCCCCTTTCCTCCCTGGAAAGCATTTGACATGAGCCTTTTCCTTTGCCTCAACCTTGTCTGTGCATGCAAGTTAATCCCCCAGGAGATCAGCACCTGGGCAAGCAGGACGAGCTGGTTTTCCTTTTGGTATTCCCTAGCACCTGACCAGTTAGTAAATGCATTTCATTTCACAGAGTGAGAATTTATCTACTTCTTTGCTGCTCTCCGTGATAGGCTGCTCCTGTTTTTGTTTTTATGGTTTTGGTTCTGGTTTTGTGATTATATTTCTTATTTTCAATGATTAAATTAGCATCATGACACAGATCAACATGGGAGATTTCACTCAGTTTGCTCATCCTTGCATGAGTTGACTACTGAGGTTCTGGGACACTCAAGGTAGCCTAAGGGATAGAAAACAAGATTTGGAATTGGAAAGACCTGGTTTCAGATACCTTCTAGCTGTGTGACTCTGGGCAAGTCGCTTAACTCTACCTCAGTTTCCTCATCTATAAAATGGGGATAATAGCAGTTACTTCACAAAGTTATGACAAGGATGAAGTGAGTTAACCTTTCTAAAAGGTTTTGCAAAACTTAACGGGCTATATAAATGCTAGCTACTGATGTAACAATAATATTGTTATTAGCCCCTATCATAAGGCCTTTAAACAGTCCCGTGGTACTTCAAAAGTACCACTGTGTGGGACCAACTGGGCCATATATTCTCCTCTTGTAGGGATGTTTGTTTATAGCAGGGATCCCCAAGCCACAAGTGGGCCTCTGAGCTCTGGTGTCGTACAAAGATGGCAGAGCAGCTTGCCTTACCGGGTCAGCTGCTGCCCCAACCAGGCTCCCAAGGACCAATTGTTCTCTTCAGAAGATCTTAGTTAAGAGGAGCGGTCACGTTGGCCAGAAAAGCTCTGAAAATGTAGAGGAAGCCCCCAACTTGGTGAGAAGGGACCAGGAAACCAGTCAGAAAAGCAGATTGAAAAAAAGAACCAAATTGCACGAAATCAAACACACAAAAGAGACCAGTTTGGACTTAAATGGTTTTTACTTGAACTAATATTTGCCACCCAATTACATCACTTTTAATAGCTTAGAATAACAATATGATCTCGAAAACAGAGCAAACAGCTTGCCAAAGCAAGAGTACATTAAGACGTATGGGTACATTTTTCTTCCTTCTTTGGTGATCACTGCTCCTTGTTTTCGGTGTAAAGACAGCGTATTTATCTTGAGAATCAGCACACTGGCTCTACCCTCGACTGACTTGAGCTGTTCATAGCACTCCCTCCCCTGAAAAAGAGTTTCTATTCAACAGCATTTTCGATTTAAAAAAAAGTAAAAGACTTAGATTAAACACATCACAAAATGGATTCATGAAGTTGTTTAGTTTGTGGCAACATCTGCTAGGTGTCTACACTGGAAAAGCAGACAGAAGGTTGAGATATGTTCCCACTCTCTAAAGGATGTATTCTACCTTGAAGATGCTTTCTTAAAGGGGTGGGAATGGGGGAAAGGTAGCAGAAACTGCTGCTGTCTTGTTTATAAAAGAACCCAAACCTTTTGATGTACAAAAAAGCACCGTGTAGAAAGCACACTGTAAAAGATACTGATCTTAAGAAATAAGAGTCTTGCTTTCTGCCGTGCAACTTCCAGCCTACAATAACAAGCCGAGCGTTCCAATCCATACTATGAAAATAGACTGAAACTGCTGGATAAAACTGGAAATTACCATCTAGTAGGATCCATACCAATCAATCAGAGAAAACCCTAGAGTGGAAATCCTAGAGGGAAAGTGGAGAAATAACACATAGTAATTGGGAACTTCCAGCATGGCATTTGAAGGGGAGAGAGTCAAATGGTTTGGCTATGAATACATTTTGTGTGCACTTGACAAATGACACTTTCACTGTGTGTGCGGGAAAGAGCAGTTGTTTGTATTCAAACTCCTCTCCCTGAGAACTCTGATGATGATGATGGTGGTGATGATAGTCTTGCAAAGCAAAACTAAAACTCCTTTAAAGATCAACAGTTCGTAAGCCAACAGCATTTCATCATGGAAATAGCTGATCTGGGAGTCATGCAGGGACGGGGTAGGGGAAGGAGGCAAGGGTTTCTGTTTGCGTGTGGACTGACTTTCTTACACCCTCTTCATCCCTCTACCCATCAAGCAGGCAAATACTGTCATAACCATCTTGGGTTTCACTTCCACAAGGTCTTCAGGAAGAGCATAGACCCTGGCCCCAATTTTCCTGGCCATCGACACAGCATACCTATGGTCCAAGGAAACAAAAATAGATTCTTGTCAGTCAGGAGGCTTAGTGCTGTCCACGAGGGCCCTGGGCATTATAAGCCAGACTCTAGCTGCCTTCAGCTACAAGTCGGCTCTCCCTCTTCTGAATCCCACAGTCCTTTGCAGGGATCCTAAGCACTTACCTCACTGTACCTGGAACTAAGTTCTTGACTATGTCTTTCCCTGAGGTCAGCAAAGAATCCCTTCATTGAACCAGAGTTCCTAACAAGTACTCTATCAGTGTTTGCTAAGCCAGCAAGGACAGTTGGTGAAATCTTCCTTCCTTTCTCTTCCTAGCTTCTAACATTTGGGGGAAAGTTGAATTACTGTTGTTTTTCAATAAGCAGGGAGACTTCTACTGGGGCATGAACGTTTTACCCCAGTCATTTGCATAATAGAGCCCCAATTCAAAAGAGAAAGTGCAGATGATTCCAGGACAGCCTTCTAGCCAGCAAAGCTGATACCTTGCTACAGCAGAGGAAGCCTTGGTGTTTAATACGTTTTATTGATGCCTTCTGTCTTTATTAAATGAAGCTTTTGTGCACCCTTATTTTCAATCCATAGAAAACCCTCCTCCAAGCCAATGCTCAAGTGGAGTTGGAGTCTAAGAAAGGGGGAGGCCCAGGGAAGCCATGCTTGTGTAGGACAAAGAGCACAGAAGAGATGCCTGGGCTTTTATACAGGCTGTTGTGGCCATACAGTCATGTCCGACTCTTTGTGACCCTATTTGGGTTTTTTTAGGTAAGGATACTAGAGTGGTTTGCCATTTCCTTCTCCAGCGCATTTTACAGATGAGGAAGATGAGGCAAACATGGTTAAGTGACTTGCCCAGGGTCACGTAGCTAGGAAGTGTCTAAAGCATGATGTGAACTCAGGAAGATGCATCTTCCTGACTCCAGGCCTGCTGCTCTATCCACTGTGCCACGTAGCTGCCCTTAATACAGGCTTTACCCCTTGTTATCCATGTGAATCTGGCAGAATGGCCTCTTTACCTCTCTAGGCCTTGGCTTCTTATCTGTCAAACATCCCTTCCCAAGATGTTAGCAAGGATCCAAAGGGGTGTCAAAGTGCTTCTTTCTTACGTAATTAGAAGATTCCCATCCCCATCTAAAGTTCTTGGGGCCATGCCAGTGGATGCCAATACACATGGGGTGGACCAGAGCTATCAACAGTGTGATGCATTTATGAAGCACCTACTGTGTAAGAGACAAAGGTAGTTCCAATGTATCCCTAGCTACATTTTCAAACCATCTAACCCTAACTCTCAAATTTTCTAGACACTGGAAAATACAAAGGCAAAGGCAAAAAATTGTTCCTGCCCCGAGACAGATAGGTATCAAGTGTGTGTATGTATATATGTGAACATTTGAGAAGAGAGGGTACTAGAAACTAGGAAGAATCAGGAAAAGCTTTCTGGAAGAGATTGACCAGGAGATGAACTTTAAGAGGAGCTAGGGAGCTGTGGAGAAAGGCCTGGAGGCTGGAGATGGGGTGTTATACAGAGCTTGGGGGGTGGGGTAGGGGGACTCTTTGTCTTCACTAACCTCAATTGAAATTTAGCATTTCCTTCAATTATCTAAAAACTTCATTTGAAGAAGGGGTCCAGAACCCCCCAGAATTAAGAACTTTGGACTTGATGCTTTCCAAAGGCTTTGGCATATCTTATCTCCTTTGATTCTATACGTGGAATCTCAATTTTACAGGTTGGGAAACTGAGCATCAGAGATGCAGTGAATCAGGCAAGTGGTACATGTTGGGTGAGATCTGAAGTCCTGGCTCTTCGGAGTCCACATCTAGGGTGTGTTAGTTTTGTAGGCTAACATTTAAGTGATGAGGACAGAAGGGAGAGGAACAGGAGCCCAGACTGGTAGGGCCACTCACTTGGCATTGTTGTGCCTGTCCTCTTCGGTCAGGCTTCCACTCTTCACTAAGTCGTAGTTAACACATCCCGGCTGGATGGCATCGATTAAGTCCACAACTGCCAAACTTGAGCTGATGGTCTTGTCCTGGTACAAATAGACCCAAAAAGTGCATCAGAACCTGCCGACTGAAAGCCTATGTGGAGGGATGGGATGGAGCAGGGCCAGCCGCAGGAAGGGGGCTACCAAGCAAAGATGCTGGTATGTCGGCTTACTTTAAAGCTCTGGATAGAGGTTGATTTCCCAGCTTCCCCTAGCGTTCTGTTCACCCAGTTGACGATGATGTCATCATTGGCTTTCTGGCCATCGCCAAGATCTTCCAGGACATTCAGCGTGTATCTGTGGGAGGAGAGGTGGGCACACGTGGGCATGGAAGGGCTCAGAGGGAAACCTGTACTTGCATTGCTTCTCTCTCCTAAGCTTTGGGCAACAATGGTGAAGCCCATGACCTCCTGGGGACGTCCTAGCTCTGCCTGTCACAATCTGTATGACTTTGGGGAAGGCGTTTCCCTCCACTAGGCCTTAGTTTACTCATCTGTAAAGGGGGGGGGCAGGGCGGAGAGGGCTCGGGGGAAGAACGCTGGTCTCGAAAGTCTGGTCTTTTCCAGCTTAAGGACATTGTTCTCATAGGGAGATATGTCAGGGTTGTTCAGCTAGTAAAGAGCTGAGGTCATCTGTGAACCTAGCTCTCCCTGACCCCAGGCCCAATGCTATCTACTACGCCACGCTGGCTTGAAAAAGGTTATTTGCCTAGTGTGAAGAATGTGGCAGGTAGGCAGCTGTCATTTCCCTACGAAGAAGAGCATTGCAGATCTCCTCCTGGAAGCAAGCAGAGCATGGGCCAAGGTGAGGGCACAGTGGAACCTCAGGATCATTTTAGTTAAATTCCCTCCATTTTCAAATGAGGCCATTATGACTGATGGATTACTGCACTGTCAACGGGCTAGCTTCTGTTCTAAAATGAGTTTTCAGGCCGTGCTCCTGGTCTAATGTGTAAAAGAAGGAACGGTTCCAATTCTGCCAGATGGCTAACATGGCACCAGTGCCCACCACTCATCACCTAATCTTAAAACCAATGTATGAAATCTCTGAGCTGCCCAATCAGCGCCCATCACCGTGGGCCATGACAACTAATCCCAAACGCTTTCCCAGCCCAAGCTGGATGCTACTCACCTCCTCATAAGCTGCCAGACCAGAGCTAGTGTCAGGGTGGGGTTGCCATCATTCAGATCCTGCCCACCAATGCCAACCAGGGAGAATTTGGCAGGGTACTTCCCCAAGTCCACGGCATAGTTGCAGTTTTCCAGCTGTATACAGACATAGACACACACACACACGCACACACACCCCTTGTGAGGAATTCCAAAAGAAACAACAGCTACAACAGAAAAAAGCCCCAAAGACAGACAGAACCCCCATGAGCAGCCCAGCCCGCAAGCTACCTTTTTCATGTTGGCACCAAGCTTGGGGTACGGAGGCTTGTTGACTTTATTCCAGTCAACGGGGACTTTGATCCTTTCATACAACTGTAAGATGACCAGGGCATCCTGCAGGTCACTAAACAGAAGGGGACAGACTGAATCAGCACTTTCAGAGAGTCCTCTTGGGCCACTGGCTGCGGGAGCCTGTGCCAGTGCTGTGCAGGAGATGGGGCAGGCATTAAAAGGTACGTCCCCCAATGGGAATTCCCAGGACACACTGTGTCCCTGCTTACTAGAGACACGTCTCATTTGAAAAAGGAAACAAATGAACAAATACTAAGTCCCCTCCACTTTGCCAAGCAGACTTACCCATACAGATGGTTTACGTGAGGGTTAACACCAAGAGAATTCATCCAGTTACGAAAGGTTCTTTCTTCTCGGGTTTCTCCTGTTGAAAACTGACTTTATAAATATTTCCAAAGAGTAAGCAAATGTATGTCTGTGCAAGCAGGGTTCAAGACACATGTGCTACTATCTTATACGTCATGGCTGGGTGGGGTCACAGTGCCCCCAGACATTGAGGGGAGGAGTGAGGGAGCCCTCTAATTGTTCTCCAGGACAGAAGAGCACATCGAAAAGAAAATCTGCTCATGCAATGAATGAAGTGGGGGGGGGGAGCTTTGTAAGGACACCACCTAAGTGGGAGCAAATGGTTCTTTGTTGGCTGCTTAGCGCTCACTTAGCGTCCGGGGAAGCTGTCCTTTCCAAGCTTTCACAAAACATCCCACAGCAGACTTCTCACTACAGCTTTTTTTTTTTTGGAAGAGAGCTGGGAGGGCATCTAAGCAGGCCCAGGTCCGCCATCTGCCAATCTCTTTGCCTCATTACCTAATGAGCTGCCTACAGGTGACAAAACCAGTCAGTGGGAGAAGTGAGTAAATCTGAAATTCTCAGGTTCCCCAATCACGGACTGTGGGGTATGGAAACAGTTGAGGAAAAGTCACCTGGGGATTCTGACTGGATGTGCTAAGAAATGAAGTCTGACACTGGGCCAGGCAGGACGCAAAAGGGTTTTCCCTTCTACTCCAAAGGGAATGACATTGAGAAGAGCCCTTTGCTCATCCACAGGGGAGACTTTGAGCAGGCAAGCTCTGAGAATAGGGAAAAGAATGTCACTTGGAAGGCAAGGGATGGCATCGATGGCCCTGGAGTTTGAGTCTGAGTACATTTGTTCAAATCTCAGCTGCGTGACTTTACTCAAGTTAATTAACCTCTCTGGGTCTTGGTTGGTTTTTTCCTCTAAAAATTAGTGGATTTCATGCTTAATAAAGGGATGACTGGGGGAGGAGGAGAGGATCATGAGAGGGATAGAAAACAAGATATCAAAAATCTACTTTAATTAAGATAAAACCATTAGTAGATTAAACCAGATATTCTTCAGGACTTCTTTCAGTTCTAAAGTGTATGATTTTAGGCTCCAAAGCAGAACCTAGGAGACCGCAGGTCACTCTCTGAGAAGACAGAACACCACAGCCTCTAGGGAAAGAGGAAACTGAAGCCCAGTGACATGAGGGACTTGTCCAAGGTCACGTGGCAAGTCTCAGCAGAGCAGGGACTAGAACTGAGTCTGTTTGTTCTGCACCATAATTTGATGCACTGGGCAAGGGTCACAATGCCAGAAAGCTTAAGTTGGCATTTCAGACCATGGAACCAAGTCAGTCCAACTCCAGAAATGGGTTAACTGGTCTAGGGTAAAGTAGTCAATTTAGTGTCAGGAACATACTTGGCTAATTCATAGCCTCAATGAGTAAGAACAGAAAGGACCCTCTCCTCGGGGTTAGGCTTTTGTAGGACAGCTGTACTCGCTGGAACTCTGACCACCAGGAAAGTGGGGCTTTACCATGGTATGGCTATGACTGGCAGGGCTAGGTGGAGGCGGGCTGGTGAAAACCTGTGATCTTGGCCTCTTCTTCAGTAATTCAATTCCTTGGCAAGGGGAGGGAATAAGTATCTATATAAGGCTATGTGCCAGGCCCGGCCTAAGTACTTTACAAGTATGATCTCACTGGATCCTCACAACAACTCTGGCAGGTAGGGGCTGTTATCACCCTCATTTTACAGTTGGGGAAACTGAGGCAGAAAGGGGTTAAGTGACTTGTCCAGGGTCACACAGATTAAGTCTTCCTGACTCTAGGCCTGGCACTATGTGCAAGGTGGTACTCCTTTGCTGCCTCTGTTCTGGAACATTAGATTTGAGCTGGGAAAACACCCATCCACTCTACCACCAACTTCTCAGTGATAGATGGCAATACTCAACAAGCAGGATTTGGGGGAGGGGGCATAAGCATTGTCCCCTCTGGCACAAACCTTCTAGCAGCGTCCAGTCGATGTCCTGGTTCTCGGGCTTGGTGAGCGCTGGGTACTTGTTGAATAGGTTTGCCACAAAAGCCAAGTTCAACTTGGGGTTTCCACTGACCACATCCGCTGGGGTGACAAACTGGCGGCAGCCCAGTCTGTCGGCCTGCTGGAGCATGTACTCAGCCCTCTTGAGGTCATCTTTTTCCTGGGAAAGGCAAGCAAAGGCCCCGAAAGACTGAACTGAGCACACACCGAGGCACTGGCCACAGGGCTGCCCTCTCAGAACCCCGGCTTAGTGCAGGGGCAGGGCACTAGCCGTGGAGGGGGACAGATTTGGGTTCAAATCCTCCCTTGACAAGGCAGGCTCAAACGAGATAGATAATGAATGTGTAGATCCCAAAAGAAATCCCCACTGTGGCTCTCCCCAAAGAAGGGGAGGGATCAGGCTGGGAAACCTGTAATTTCATAGGTCTAAGAAATGCCCCAGGTGAGAAAATGCCCACCATCAATGCCAGTCAACAGCCCCTTCTCTACAACTTAGTCTTACTAGAGCACCAAGGTCAAGTGACTTGCCCAGGGGCATGCAGTCAGCATGTAGCAGAGACAGGACTTGAACCCAGGCTTTCGTGACCCTGAGGCCAACTCTGTATTGCTCAATACCCGATGCAATCCCATCGGGGTAATTTGGATCTCAAAACTTCAATGACAAAAGTCCCAGACAAACCCTTATAAGAGAATCAAGATATAAAAGGCACCATGGACGGAGCCGGGGGACACAAGAACAAAACCAACATGGCTGTTTGCGTGGGGGAGCGGTGCTATGTACTAAACCATAGAACACTGCACTACTTGGCACGCAGTGGGCACTTATTGCCTATGGAAGGTAGGAATTTGAAGAGGCAGAGGTGAGGAAGGAGAACACAGACCAGGCCGGCTGGACGAGCGAGTGTGTGCAAGGGAATGATATATAATCAGCCTGGAAAAATTGACTGGACCTGACTTTTTGGAAGGGCTTTTAACCCCAAAGTGTTTGTACTGATCCTGGGGCCACGGGGAGTTTCTAAAGAGTTTTGGAGCAAGAGAGAGGGCCATGGAAGGGCAGTATCTTAAGAAGCATCTAAAGAACGTATTGGGGCCAGGGAAAGCCAAGGCAAGGTGTTTCTCTCTCGCACGCACGCACGCACGCACCATGAAAAGCAGTATGTGGTGTCTACACTACTCAGTGTCCAAGCTGCCAAAGAGTCCAGATGACAAAGTTCACTATTCCCCAGGCCATGATGCAGAGAGGTGGGCCCACAGCACAGGGACGGGAACAGTCAGAGTCGACTCAGAGGTGGAAGGAACATGTGTGTGGAGTATTAAGGAGGAGAGCTGGGCAGAAGCACACACCAGGAAATAACAGGAGACTGAGTGATAAGAGGTCAGGTGGAGCCAACAACCTTGTTGGGACTTGAATTCTTTTAGCGGTAGGGAGTCACTGAGAGTAATATGGAGAAAATGGTGCTGTAGGAAGAGGAAGCTGGCAGCCATGGGTACAATGGACTCCCTATCCTAGGCTATGGGCTATTTTTTTCCCTTTAACATAAACACTGAAATATAAATAGTTCAGTTTGATGCCCCTCTTCGGAAGTGTGATAATGACTTAAAATAACTATGTCAAACCCCATTTAAAGGGTTGGTCCCCTTTGTCTCTCAGGATCAGTGCTGGGTGACTGGGCTAAATTTGGCACTCTCAGACAAAACTGAATCTGACCAATGAGAAAATGAGCACCAGCTGGGAGAAAAGTGATTCACTCAGGGTCACACCGTCAATCAACAGTAAAGCCAGGACAGTGTCTAAGACACGCTTGGCTTTGCAGGCTCCCCTCTTCTCTTCCTTGATAATAAATAAGGTGGCATTTGATTTCACACGTTAAATATTTCAAACATTAAAAAACAAAGCCAACAGGGTCTCGACCAACTAGTGTTTTAGCATGGTCTAACTGAACAAAATGCATGCCCATAGATGGGAATGATACCTCCCCCAAATACTTACGTTGAAACCGGCCATGCTAATGTCAATCTGGGGCTCCCCTTCTTTCTGGCCTTTTGGAGCAATCTGATTTAGAAGATGGAAGTAGGCTCTAGAATCCTGCAAGAAGAACACAACTCTCAAATCAACAAGCATTCATTAGACACCTACTGTGTGAAAAGCACTGAGGATACAAATGAAAAACAAGCCAAACCAAGAGATGGGCCCTGCCTCAAGGTATTTCCACTCCAAGGATGGCTGTGCTTCATTTGTCCATGTTTTGAAAAGCATTTAAGTTGAGGTCTGTGAGACTCAATGGGCCAAATCCCAACATCCCATGTGGACACCCATTCCCAGAGACCATCTATCCTCCTCCCCAACCAATGAACACCTTTGAACCTTGGGATTATTTGAAGAAATGGGTTTGCAATTGCAGTACTATAAGTGAACACATGGCCAGTTCTATACCTTTACTGAATTACTGAAGTCAAGTAGCTTGGCAGATAAACCAAGCAAGGAAACAAAGGCAGGAGAACAGAAATCCAGGAAGCATCAGAAAAGGAGGGAAAAAAAAGAGTCACGTTACCACAAAATGCCACTTGCTAGAATGTGCACAGACCACCCAAGTGAAAAGTTTGAAAAGCAGCTAACCCGGAAGAGTTCACTAGAGGTCACCAAAGGACCGCGTGCCTTACAAAAGGCTCCCGTCCCTCCCCCGACCAGGGGAGCACTGAGGCATGTGCCCCTTGCTTTGAGTGCCCAAATCCATCTTTTCAGGAGCACAGAGGCAGAGTCATTCCCGAGGAGCCCAGAGACTGTCCCGGCAAGGATCGGATTGCTTTCATGTCAGGTGGCCGTGCCCCAGCAGCTGAGGATTGGAGTCAAGGCAGGCAGGCAGGCAGCTGCTGGAAGGCCCCAGGCATCACTTGCCACAGGGATTATCTCCAGTCCGTGTCCCCCCCCCCAAAGGAAGCAGGTGGCTAGACAATGGGATTAATGTCTCTGCATGGCAGCTTCCGAGCACTGCTCCTAACCACTGGAGCAGGGAATGCTGAGCACAACATGAAATACAAAGGAGATGAGCTAGGCGAGGCTCTGGGGCCCAGTGACTCACATCAGCAGGACCAAGAGGTCCCCTAATGCCTAGGAACAAAGTTGGTGGAGAGATGTCTATCCTTAGAGCCTTAGATTAAAATCTCAGCCCTTCAGACAATGTGGCCCTGGGGAAGTACCTTAACCTCTGGGGGGGAGGGGGTAGCAATAGCATAAAGGGGCCAAGAGATAGTGCAACTGATGGGGGAGGGGATGGCTCAGCCCCTTCTCCCATCCCTCTGCTAACCCACTACCTGCTGCCTCATCCTTACTGAGGCTGCATGGGTAACAGACTGGGAGGTGGACAGCCAGCAGTCTCCAGAACGACAGAAATGACAGAAAGTAAGGAAATTTGCTTGCCTGAGGTTGACAGCTAAGACAGTACCCTAGCCGCCCCACAAGTTACAACCCTGCCATACCACTGCTCTCCTGACTCAGCATGTAGTAAGTAGCAAAGTCGTCACTGTTAACACATGTTGATCTCACATCATAAAAAAGGCCCAGACCTTGGCTGCTTTCTTATTCCCCACCTTCCTCCTGCCATCTATCATCAGGCCCCTTAGGTCCCCAACAATCTTAGCTTAAGTCTGCTGCTCTTTTCTTGGTCAGGCTGAGCTAGGCTAGATGGCTTCCGATGTGAATTACCTTGATATCAGAACTCAGGTTGTTTATTTTGTGCCAGCCTGAATTTTCCAAATGAAAATTGGCCCATCGGAGCAGGAGTTCTTCTGGAGATAACTTCATGAGGTCCTCCAAGGTCTCACCGTCTCGGAGCAAGGCTGCTAAGGCTATAAGATAGAGTACCAGTACATCCATCAGAATCACAGTCTAGGCCTTAACCAGCCCTAGTAGATGGGCCACACATGCCCCTGCATCAGAGCTGCTGGCGTCATGTCTCTAATTCTTTACTGGCCGACCCACTTCCCCTGGCACATTTAGTCAGGAGAATATAGAGGGCAAAAGAGCTAGATGTGGCATCTTCACCCAAAGAACCAAAGATGACTTGGGAGCTGTAACGTCAAAAAGGCCCACAGTGCTCTCCAGTGAGTGTGCACTCGAAGCTAGAGCTGGAAGGGCCCCTGGAGGCCTCCTAGTCCAACCTCGATTTACAGAAGAGTAAAGTAAGGCCCAGAGAGGAAGAGGGCCTCACCACTCACAAGCAGCCAAGATGGGATTTGAACCCAGGCCCTGGGACACCAAAGTCCATTCTCTTTCCTTAGTACTATACCCTCTCCCTCCCTAAAGGCCACTATCCCTCCTCTCTAGCCCTCAGTTCCCTCAGCTAGAAAATTAAAGGTTCCAATCTCTTTCCACCTAAGTTATTGCTCCTAGAAAGCCAGGGGGCTGTTTCTGAAGGAAAAATGGTCCCCCTTCTTAGCACATGTTGGCACTAGCGGTGGGAAGGGCAGTGCCTACAAAGGAACCAAGATCCAAGGGATCCAGCCCCCTCTGTTTGTCCAGGAGAGTGTAACCTAGGTCCACAGAGGCAGAGGTCACGTAGGAAGGAGATGGCAGAGCCGGGACGTGAACCAGTTCCTCTTACTCCAGTGCTTGGAGGCCCTTACTTGGAGGGGATGCAGGAGCCTCCCAACTTGGGGATGCTAGCTAGACTAGAAGCCAGGCACCTGGCCAGAGAGCAGATCCTCATCAGGAAGCCCAGCTACTTTTTGAAGAACTCAATACAACATCTGCCACTCACATGCCTCTTCATGGTCCAAGCTGGGGACCGTTACCTTCATTTCTGCTGAGCTCTATATCAGCAAACAATCCAATCTTAATGATCTGCCAAAGCAGCCCCAGGACCAGGTGAGGCTTTCCAGCCCGTAAGTCCTCAGCCCCAATGTTGACCACGTGGCACCCAATGGCAGAGGCTGAATTCAATGCCAAGTTTAAGTTCTCCTGCAAAAGAAACACCCAGAGGACATTTTGGAATTTCTTTCTGAGCAGCTGCTACTTGTCCAGGCCCTGCAAACGGCACTTGCCGAGCTCGGTTGTGGCCCTGATTCACGTCCTGACCCACCCCCCCTCCACCCCTCCGCACCTCCACCCCCTGCCCTGGAGACCACAACCTGGATCGGCAGCATACCAACCAGGGCTGGGAAATGAGGGGGGGAAACTACTCAAGGGGAAAATTAATCTCCACCTTATTGTTACAGCTGTTATCCTGGAATCAAGACGGTTATTAAAAACCAGCCCCTGCTCTTGCAATGACGTGAGTACATTTACCAGCTGAAGGAGAAAATTCTCAGAAAGAAATGTGACTTTGAAACAATGTTCTTATCTCATCCCAGTCTCTTCTTGCACTCACTATGTCATCTCACTCCCTTGGGCCTCTATTGGATCACATCATCTCTAGGGCCTCTGGTTCCTTCCTCCTGCCCTCTTCTACCAATGCATGAGCTGAAGAAAGACTCTTAGAAAATCGAAGTCTTCCTATCATGCCAAGAGGTACTCTGCCATGCTAATTGGCATGGTACAGATGCCTTGCTTTTGTGCTTTTTCTTTTTTAACCTACGGCTGAGATTCAATTTTCCCAGTATGGCCACTCTAACCACCAACATAGATTGACAAGTTAACAATTCTAAACTTGTAGTCTTAGGGAGGTGCCATGGGGCACTGGCAGCTCAAATGCCACTTTCCAGCTGCTATGTGTCTGAGGTGGGACTGCAACTCAGGTATTCTGGACACCAAGGCTGAGTCTCCGACTTCTAGGCCAAACAACCCAATTCTCCAGCTAGGTAGATTAACTGGAACCCCAGGCTTTTGAGGGGCAAGCGTATAAGGGAGTATGGTGGATTTGCAATCAAAGCATCTGGGTTTCAATCCCAGCTCTGCTTCTTGTTACAGCTGCATCACATAGTGCTAAGTGAAGCATGCTAGGGGTCCCAGTGCCCACCTTGGAAAACGGACTAGAAGATCCCTCTGCCAGGTCCCTTCTGGTTCTAAGATCTTATGTCAGAAGCAGGACTTGAGATTCGAACAATTAATTTCAGCTCCCGCTTCCTGACACTGGTGAAGACGATGAAATGGTTACCTGAATGATAAATGGTGTAAGTTTCTTCTTGTTGATTGCCCTTTCGTCAATTGTGTCTGGAACTGAAAGGTTGATCATTTTACTGAAAAAAAAATTAGGATTGCATTGTGTTAATAGTTGGCCGGTATTCCTAAGTAATTTAAGTTGCTGCTTATATAGCCCGAAAAATAAAATGTCACTCATTTGGTTCAAATCAACATTTCTTAAATACCTACAATGTACGAGGTATGCCAGGCATTAGGGATACCAATACAAAACAAAAAACCTAGTCTTGCCTTCAAGGAGCTAACAGTCTACTAGTCAGGGGTGAGGAATCTGTGGCCCTCTAGGTCCTCAAGTGCAGCCCTTTGACTGAATTCAAACTTCACAGAACAAATCCCCTTAATTACAAGGATTTGTTCTATAAAATTTGGACTCAGTCAAAGGTTGCACCCAAGAACCTAGAAGGCCACATGTGGCCTCGAGGCCACAGGTTCCCCACCCCGATTCTACTTGGATTGGTGACTCTAACCACATTGGTTAGAATCGACATACCGTATGTCTGTCCCTACTGGCCCTGGCAATGCTTTGGGACTCTTCTAGATCACATGCCTCAGGTCAGCAAAGAATTGACTGTCCACAATCAAACTCACCAACAGACACATGAGAAAGGATTCTTTCCTTTGTGTTACTCTCCATAAACCTGTTTGGGTATGGTGGCTTTATACAACTGTGAATTGTTTCCTAACCTACCCCGTTCCTAAGGGAAGACATTTTCACCCTGCTCAGATCTTCCCAGAGCAACTTGCAAAGTCCTCCTTTGCCCTATCGCACACATGTCATCTTTCTCTCCCCAACAGAAATGTGTGGGATTAAGTGTGGGATTTAACTGAACTGTTTTCCACACTTTTTTTTGGATTCGGTTGGACTTTGTCAAAATCTCTTGGTTTTACATCAATCATGTTCATTTCCAAAAACATACCAACCCCAGAGGAAATTTTCCCTTGGTACTGTATTTTGCTTATAATGGCTTGGTTTAATCATAAACAATAAACAGCCTTCCACATATTTAAGTTATTCTTTCTTTTTTTAGAGACTATTTTGCAGTTTTATGTCTTGAATGGGTATCCATAGGAGAGCCTATAACTTAGTGGAAGCATTTAATCATTTGATTGGGGTTTCCCTTTCTATTACTTTCTCCTGTTACTGCTGTTACTGCTATATAGGAAGGTTACCAACCATTGGGTTATGATTTTGCATTGTGTTGTATTAAACTATTAATTATTTCAAATTCTTTGCTACCCCATGGAGCTCTCTGTATGAACTATCCTGTTAGGATCATTTTGTCTCTTCTTTCCCAATGTTTATGCCTTTAATTTCTTTCTCTTGGTCTTATCACTAGCATTTCTAGGCCTATGCCAAGTAATAGTGTCAAGATGAGGCATCTCTGTGTATTTATTGGGGAAGCTTTTCCTATTTCTCCCTGCAAAAAAATGTTAGCTTGGTTTTAGGTAGAACATTTTTCTCTTAAGGATATAAAGATAAACATCAAAATATCTTTATATCTTCCTATTTAAAAAGTGATCTTTCTCCGTCTCTGCTTTGTGGAGTTTTTAGCATAGCTGTTGCGCCTTGTCACAAGTTTTGTTTCTTTTTCTGGCATCTACTGGTAAGATGATGTGGCTGGAGGTAGCTTTTAGTCCAAATTATTATGTGGATTATTTTCCTAATGTAAAAGCCATTGTGGCATCTCTGGTTTAAAAACAATCCCACTTGGTTATGGTGAATTCTCTTTGGGGATGTTTCAGGGTTTATTTAAAATTTTTGTTCACTATTCATTAGGGATATTGGCCCATAGTTCTCTTTGCCTCCACTTACCCTTGCTGAGGTGTCAGGATTTGGGAAGAGGGTTTTCTTTTTCAATTTCTGAGAATGATTTGTACAACACAGGGAACACTGCTTGCTCTTTAAACATCTGCTAGAAAATACCCGTAAATGTTTAGAGCAGAGCTATTTATTTTCCCTTGGTGGGTTTCTCTTATGGCTTGGGGAGTCTCGCTTTCTGGAACTGGGTAGTTCAAGATCTCTCATGTTCTGTGAGAATTTTATATTATATTTATATTTTTGTGTATAACAACTTGTTTTAAAATCTTAGTTTTGCTAGCACGTAACTGTGGACAGTAGGTCAGATCATCTCAGTAGCTTTCTGTTCCTCTACCCTTTGGATTGGAGATGGCAATCTTTAGTGTTTTGGGAGTTTTAGCTTTCATTGAATGATTTCTCCTCTAATTTGAGATTTCCTCTATCGTGCTTATATCAAGTTTGTAGTTTTCCTATTGCACGTTCCCTTCACTAACTCTCTCTTCAGATCCTGCTTTCTCTACGTCATAAAAACGTTGGCACGCCGTTGCACTGTTAGTATTCTCCAGATGTCATTATTCTCTTTCTCTTTTCAGTCAGTTCATCATGTGGGGGGGGGGACGGGACACACCCATCTTCAGTCGTCCTTATCTATATCTGGTCCCTGGACCCAAATGGCTCCTGAGGAGGAAGTGAGGCTTGAGACTTTGCACAGCCCTCCCTCACTTAAGTCCAATTCACTTGCATGTCATGGCATCCCCTCCCCGACGTCATGGTCCTCGTCCAGAATGAAGGACCAACAATGAACGAACCGACATCCCTAGGAGTGGTTTTGCTTATTACACTTGGGGGTTAGTCTACTTCCACACTCTCCCCTCACCCCTTCTCATTTCTCTGCCTGATTCTATGATCTCTGGATTTCTTCACGTCATTCTTTTCCCTTTCCTTATTTATCTATTTATCTATTTCTCCCCCACTTTTGACTCTTCTCAATCCTCCTCTTTCCCTCTAACCTCTTCAGTAATGTCCGGAGTTTCATTTTGATATCACCTTCAGTTAGAAACATCCCTTTAAGAAATTGTAACCAAAAATACAAAGGAAAGGGGGAAGAGCAAGTCAGCAAAAAAAAAACTACTTAACACATCAGGAAGTCAGACTATATAGGAAACGTTGCAACTTTATGTTGGGCATCTGCCCCAGATCTCCGTCCAGAGTAAACTTGGAAAGGAGGGGCCTGGGCCCACTGGCACCTCCGATTTCCTTTGACCTTGAGCAGCAGCTTTTCATCTTCTGTCCTATGGGCTCTATGCTGTGCTCCACACTGCCTGTGTTCTCTTCCCCTATCTCCCTCTCCTTCCTAGGGCTGGACACAGCAAGCATCTGCTACCTGGGGAGGAGGCTTCAGGCTGAGTCACTGCCCAACAGGCTCAGCAGGAGTTAAGCTGGTGCCCTAGATACAGACAGGAGACTGAGACTTTTCAAGTTCTCTGATGGTATTTGACAAGGTTTTTACCCTGAGATGGTGGGAATCATCTCATCTTATTGAGTAGACTCAGTTCTAGTTACTTACTCTATAGTCCATCTTCACTGGGTGTCTTCACTTTCTCTCCTCTCACTGTTTTCTTAACCCCTTACAATCTGGCTCCCAACTTCATCATTTCACCAAAACTGTTCTCTTCAAAGTAACCCATGACCTCTTAGTTGCCAAATCCCACAGCCTTTTGTCAGTCTTCATTCTCCACAACTTCTCTGCAGTCTTTGACAGTCAGTCACCCTCTCCTCCTTGATACACTCTTCTGTCTGGGTTTATGGGACACCCCTCTCTCCCCTGGCTCCCCTCCTCCCTCTCTGACCACTCTTTCTCTATCTGCTTTGCTGGATCTTCTTCCATATCACACCCTCTAACCATAGGTGTCCCTCAGGGCTCTGTCCCAGGCCCTCTCATCTTCTCCCACTACATCATTTTACTTGACAATCTCAACTCCCATGGATCTAATGGCCATTTCTATGTTAATGATTCTCAAATTGGCCTTTGCTTCCTCAAACTCTTTGCCAGCCTCCGGTTTCCCATCTCCAACTGCCTTTTGGACATCTCACAATGGATCTTAAGCTAAATATGTAAAAAACGGAATTCCTTCTCTTTTCTCCCAAGGCCTCTCTGTCCTTCTTTTCTTATTACTGTCAAGGACAACCCCCTCCTCCCAATCACCCAGACTCCCAAGCTAGGTGACATTCTCAACTCTCAAAGTCCTTCCCAACCTAGGCCCCCTCCCCGAACACCTTATTCCCTAATACATACTCTTTGATCTGGCAATGCCTCCGTGCCAGCCCACGAACAAACCCCTCTATCTCTAGACTCAGACATTTTCCTTCATCGTTCTCTATGCCTGTGCTGTTCTCTCCTCCTCATCTCTACCTCCTGCTTTCCTTCAAATCCCAAATAAAATCCCAGCTTTTCCAGGAAAACTTTCCTTGCCTCTCATAATCATTTCCTCTGTATGTTGTATATTAGCTTGTTTGCTTGTTTGTATATTAGCTTGTTTGTTGTATATTAGCTTGTTTGCTTAGACTGTCAGCTCTTTGAGGGCATCAATTGTCTTTTGCCTCTTTTTGTATCCCTAGTGCCTAGCACACAGTAGGAGCTTAATAAATGTTTATCAACTGAGTGATCTGGCATAGAATTCCTTTTGTGAGGTTTGGCGGTTTAAGAAATTTCCCATGACAACTAGTTGGCCATCTCATCAATCACATGATCCCTATATTTCATACTTCTTTCCAAGCTCTCCTGATATATTTCAATACAATTACAAGAAACGTTTCTGTGAAACAGTCTGTGAAATCTATTTATCGAAGTCAGATTAAAATCTGATCACACTGCCATCTCACCAAAGCACAATTCCATCTCCAACGGCTTTGAAAAGGTCATCTGTGTTTGGGTTCATTGGAATGACGTGCCTGCAGTCAGGGTCACTCTCCAAGGCCTTGTTTATCCAGTTCACAAAAGCATATTTTTCTTCCTCTAAAACAAGTGAGGTGGTGAGGGGTTAGTTGAGACACTCATTCTGCCTGGTGCCACCATGTGGCTTCCTCTTTTGTACCCCCAGAAAGCCCGGGCAGATACTTGGCTACTTGAGATTTATTCATCACAGGAACTGCACAAATCTAGCCAAAAGGATTCTGGGTTGGGATTTATGTAAAGGATACTAAAGCAAAAATCACCATTAAAAAAAAAGTTTACTCTAGTACTCTCTAAGGACATGACTTATTCTCACCCAGACTGGGGAATCCTATGGTTCCAGCTTTACAAGGTACCACCCTCCAAAAAAGAAAGAGGAAGGTATCAGCCTCTATGGCAGAAACACTGGGCACTTCTCTGCAGTACCAGCCTTCCCCCTCAGGGAGCCTAGGCCATTACCTGAATATGAATGCTGGGTTCCTTCACTGGACAATTCTGATGTCCCGCCCAGTGCACAGATGCCTTCTTTCCTGTTGATGGCCTTTCGGAAGGTTTTAGCGATGTCACTACTTTTGACCTCTTGGAAAATCTGTAAGTTCGGACATTTTATTAGCTAGCAAAAACTTTTGAAGAGGACATTTTAGACAGTCACAATAGTTTCCTGGCATAGTCCTACGACTTCATCCCCAGGTCCCAATGATGGTTACAGATAATCTGCTCTTTTCAAAATGCCACACTGGTCAAAAGCCATGCGCCAGATGCCCTCGAAGCTGAAATGCCCCAAAGCAGGTGACTGTGCCCAGTGGTGACCAAGAGGAAAAGGAATCAAGGCTTTCCTTTTTCTAAGTGCCCCCTGCCCCGCCAAAAAAAAAAGTATGACAAGCAAGATGCTCTAATGGTGTAGAGCCTAAAAGGTAAGAAACAGCTGTCTACAGGGCAGCAGCATGCTGTTGTGGAGAAGGACTCCTCAAGTTGTGGAGAGGTTTGGGAGGGAGAGTCCATCCTCTGGTCATTGTTCACCCCCAGCCTCTGTCTCTTCTCTTCTTCTATCTCTCATCATGACCAGAGAAAAAGCAGATGGAAATACTGTCAGCTTGGCTCATTCTCAGCAAGCAGGTTCTAACAAAGACAAATTCCATACTCTATATGTCATCGACAGAGTCAGTGTAAACCAGGGACCTGGCTGAGTGGATGGTCTAAAGCAGTGTCTCAATTCGCTGACCCCTGGCGGGGCCTAGCCCCTAAACTGGCTCCTGATGCATTCTCCTCGCATGAGCTCACTGTGGCATCTGCACTGCTCTTGAGCAATAGGCTTACAAATGGGGTGCCTATCTCTAGAAACATCTGAGCCGCCCATTCAGGGCTAGACCAACCATGAAAACTTAGAAGAGCAAAACTCTTCCAGATGGTGGTACTCAGTAACTGCAAAACACATTTCCTGGATGCCACTGCTACATGGCTTTGGAGAACCACCCGGAAGACCCTTTTCTCTCATCCAAGCATAACTTCCCTAAGCGAGTCTGGCATAAGACCTGGAGTCTCTGACTGAGGACTTGATATGATAAAGCAGTTGCCCTCATCTTCCCACATAGGACAATCAGTTACTTTCCTCCTTGCATTAAAAGGACCCCAGTTTCTAGAAAATGTTGTCTTTTTGCCTGTGTTCTCTTTTCTGAATGGCCTGCAGCTTCTAAAGTGACAAGAGGTTCCGTGAGTAACAGATGCACTGTCTCCTCGTTTCCTGCTTATCTGCAGTAATCTGCCACTGAGCTCACCTGAGAAATTCCAGGCTACTCCCAACAAATACAGAAAAAAGCTTGGGGAAGAAGCAAGCAGAAGTCAGAGGACTCATGCAGCCCAGTTTAGGGACACAGGCCTCATCCTACTCAGTAAGTTGTACTTCTCCTGAGAAGGCCTTCCTGAGTGATCACTTCTGTTGGGCCACCCTTTCTCTCGACTCCTAAGCTCTTACATTCTGAGCAGGCCACACCATGGAACATTTAATTATACACACTTTCTTTGTCTTCCCAACTGGCCCTTGAGCTTACAGGCAGACACTACATCCCTCACGGCACCTGGTACAATGCTGTGCACATACAGTCCAATTATCCATCCCAACCAGAGACTCAGAAGGCCAAAAAGAAGGGACTTGACTAGGATTTAGATAGAACTCTTCTTTCCAGCTTGCTTATAGAGCTGCTGCCTTTTTAATATTTCACTGACAGCTTTAGAAGTTGGGATTTTTCTTTTTCATTGCCTGGTAGGAAGCCCCATGTGTCCCTCTCCAAAATGTTTAAGTGGCCTGCAGTCTTTTTCTGCTAGGTCTGCTTCCTCTACTGGAGGAGGCCAAAAAGATAGGCCTCTCTGCCAGCTGAACAGCTTAGAGCGCTGAATTTGTAATTAGGGGACCCGAGTTCAGATCTTAGCTCTCCTCTGTGGGCCAGGGCAAGTACCCTCCTTTCTCTCTAAGGCCTAACTAACCTCTTAGCTTCCTCTGTCAAGTGAGGATGGTAAAGAGTATGTTCTTCAAGGCTCCTTCCAAATGAGACCCGCCCTTGCTTTTAGACCTGATTTGGGCCTAGCTCCTAAGGCTTGGTTATGGTCATTCACTTGTATCCGACTCTTCTTGATCCGGTGGCCCATAGCATGCCAGTACTTGGCTAAGATACTGGAGTGGTTTGCCATTTCCTTCTCCAGTGGATTAAGGTAAACAGAGGTTAAGTAACTTGCTCAGGGTCACACAGCTACTTAGTGTCTGAGCATGAATTTGAATTCAGGTCTTCCTGACTGCAGGCCCAGAGTTCTATCCACTGAGCCATCTAGCTGCCACTCTGACTTGGTAGTAATTCAAAGAAAGCTGCTTCATGAGGTAGCACAGTAAGCGATTCCAGTTGTGCTGCTCTGTCTTAGCGCCTCGCTCTTGCGTTAGCCAGAAGGTAACAATCTTGCTTAGCGCAATGAAAGTATACCTAACTGGCCTGCCTCTAAATTTGGAAAAACTCGCTTTTACACTTTCAGGTTAATTACAGTCTAAAGAGGCACCTCTTATCAAAGCAGCTAAGTTCCAAATCATGGGAATGACTAAAAGTGGATGGCATTGTTCCTGCTCACCACAAAAACCCACTATTAGTTATAGAAAACAAATGAGATTAGTTTTGTGGCCATCTTTCAGGAACCTAGAATTTTGTATGAAAATAATTTTCTTGTTATTTAACTACTGATTTTGCCTTCAAGATAAATGATTCTTGGGAAATTAGGTGATTATAGCAATCCCAGTCTATGAGGCAATTAAATATATGTTTTGGGAAAACTGACCTGTCTTGAATTGCCAGGAAGTACAGCGTGCCACTACAATGACTTTGGAATAAACACTCCATGATCTGCCATCTAGGTTTAAACAGATCTTGAAAAATGTCCCACTGCTCAAAAATGGGAAAAATTGTAGACCTGACATATTTCAAGGCCTTTGCAAAGATGGTATGACCTTCTTTATTAGAGATAATAAAGCCAGGTAGGACTGGCAGGCTGCAAGTTTCATTTCCAGGTTCTCTTCCTCTTTAGAGGTTTTTAAAAAAAGTATTAATGATGAGTGTTTGTCATTGAAAATCCTCTGCTCCATTACATTCCAATCTTACCCTCTAGTTTGTGCAACAAATTGTTTATGAAGAAGACACAGACAGCATGTTAAAGGTGAGCGTGGTCTACATTGAGCTCTGAAATCAAAGATGACCAACTACACATGGGAAGGACAAGGCCCACACAATGTGTTGGAGTCTGCTCACTAAATCTCTGCAAACCAAGCTGGGGATGGAGAGCCCTGGGTCACTGGTTTTTCTTCCTTATGAAATGGATGGGCTTGCTTTATTGGCCAGGAACTTCGATTTCACTTCTTGTTCTAGCCACCAGGCTGCAGTACACCCCCTTCTCCCCAATCTCCCAACTCATTTTAGGGAACAGATAAGGTTTTCCTACTTTTTTAATCTCATCTCCTCTCTCTCATAGAAACAGGATCAGCCAGACTTGGCCCTCTGACCCCAGAAACAGTGCAGCTAAGGCCTGAGGCTCATTTCAAATCAATCCAGAAATGGGTAACCCTGAGAGGTCACTAAAAATCGCCAACAAATACCAATGACCTTCTCAGCTTTGGAGTTTGTTCCCAAACTATCCCCCTCTTCCCCCCACCCCTGTTTTCAGGGGCAAGACTGAGGAGATTGGCCTAGAAGACCCGAGGTCCCCCTCCAACTCAAAATCTATGATTCTCTTAATGACCATTTCTAACCCTCCTATTCTAAGCATGTTGGTTTCACTGTGCCCCTAACCTTGTTCATATAGCAAGTGCTCTAATGAAGTCTCTGGACCCTTCTCAGAATCATATTTTGAAAGACAAAATACATGGGATTACAAAGGAAACCAATCCTACTGAAATAGTTATCAAAGTATTTTTTAAAACCAAGGTCCTGAACCCCAAGTTATTAGGAAAGCTCATCCTAGGAGCATGGACTTGAAGCTGCAAGGGACCTTCTCTCCCCTCAGTTTGCCCCAAAGGGCAAAGTCCCCTGCCCAAGGTTAGGCGAGTAGTGAAGGCCAAAGGTAAGCTTTCCATTGGACCATAATGCCTCTCCACAGAGGCTCCGACTAAAAACGTGATGTTTAATTCACGGCACCATTGTTTAAATACTAAGATGCTTTGTAAACTCTTACATTTGGGTGCCAGAATTCTCTCCCTTCCCCCACCCACGTCCTCTTCTGCACCACTGAACCAAACACCAACTTTGTTTGTAACTTGGTTTATGATTAACATCCCTTAGGCAGCAGTTCCCATTCTCAATAAATTAAAGCTCTCCCGATGTGTGCATTACCAATTCGTGATGCTAATGAACTAGAAGAATGGTGTCCTCAGGAGGTAAAGTGCCACCTCCTCCAGACAGATGGAGGGGGAGTCATCAGCCCCAGATCATCTCTCCTCTTTGGTTTGTCCCAAGCTAAGAATTCCATTTCACTGTGCTCCCCATTTCAAAGATGTTGACTACTAGGGAAATGAGGTGCTGGACGTGAGGGACAGGAGCCCTGGGTTACATCCAGCTGCATGACCTGGGGGAAATCATTTCTTTTCCAACTCTGTGTTAGCAAAGGTCTCTTCCAGGACGAATATCTTATGAGGTGAATTTGAAAATTTCTCATCAGTTAAAAATCCAAAACATCCTTGATGTCATGGTCAAAAGCCATACGCCTATACACCTCCACCTACTCCTTATCATTTCTCAAAGGCTTTTCACTGATGTGCCAGCACTTCCTCGACAAGAGATGGTTCAAGAATCCCCTGTGCCACTGAGGACATCTTCGTCATTTTCTCATTAACAAAACAAGCACACCATGAACATCTTCCTACTAGAGACATGTTCTTTTTGCTAGATAAACTCGGGGGTTGGAATGTTTTCTCATCAAAGAAAAAAACGCAGTGTTCAGAACAGCATTCATCTCCTAATTAAACGTGCAGTTATGAGGGGGATGCGGTGTGGCCATCAGACATGCAAGCAAGCACTCCAAACTGTCCAACTTACTCATTGCCACAGAACTCAAAACCAAGGGCTTTGAAAAGAACTGGAGGTGGAGATGAAAATGGTGGCAAATTCAGTATTTCGGGAGAAAATGGTAAGAAAGAAACCATTCTAATTATAACATCAGGAAAGGCAAAAATCCTTTGGATCCTGAGACTGGCATCACGTTCACCACCCCCCACCTCCTCCCCAAATTCACCCTGTGGACAATCCTCTTGTTCTGTTTCCTGATGTGCTTGCTGGGCATTGGCAGGGGTGCTATGGCCTAGGGAAGGTGAAATACAAAACTGGGTATGGAGGAAAGACTGGTCTTTCCTTAAGGAGGTCCCAACTGGAAGGGAAGGGGGTGGGGTGGGGGAAACACTATTGACAAACACAATCTGCTGAAGTTTAAAGACCTTGGTAAATAATTCACAAGAGTATAGGGCCTTTCTCACCTTCCCCTACCAAGAGCGGCGTTCTTTTGACTGTAGAGTTCCTTTACGGCAGGGACCCAGGGACCATGTCTGCTCTCAACATTTTGATGTATCCATGATCTCATGGGTGTGGTCATTCCCTCTACCACTCTAGAACCTAAACCATCTACCCCTTCTCATCCTGAATTATTCTTGCCTGTGTCATCTGGGAAGTCTCTTGAATTGAGTCCACCTAAAACACTGGAGGCCACACCTTCTGCTTCATGGGCACTGGGGTGCAACTCTACATCTATCTATCCCTTAAGGTCCTTTTCTAGTCATACATGCTTGATACCCATGTCTTTTGTTCTTTTTATATAAATTTATTTATTTTCAGTTTTCAACATTCGCTTTCACAAGATTTTGAATTCCAAATTTTCTCCTCATCTGTCCTCTCCTCCTACCTCAGGACAGCGTGCATTTTGATTACCTGTTCCTCTAATCTGTCCTCCCTTCTATTACCACTGTACCCATTTCTTGTGCCCAAGTTATCCATTTGTATTCTTCTAAGATGGTTGTCTTCCACATCTGACAATCATATGATAGCATGGGGAAAATACTGAGAAATATTCATGTTAAGGAGATTAGAGAAGACATTATGCAACTCAGCCTAATCTTCTCCTCCCATTCTGTTCATTATCCATTCTCAGTGTCTGTCAACAATAATGTACTGATTCGGTGGCAAGATGGGCTGCCCTCCCGGTGTGTCCCATAATCAGAGCAACATGGGGTTTGCCCACTTAGGCATCAGCCTCTCTTTCCAATGAATATAGCTTTCACAGAGGTGGGTATTCCAGGGCTTGGGTGCCCCCAGGACACACTGGGCAGCAGCATCAACGAGCATCTCCTGGTTTTACCCCTGCTGTAATGGTGACACAACAGATCAGGTGGGGGCAGCTAGGGGAGGATCTTTTCTAGCTTTAGTAACACCATGCACTGGTAAAGATTTCATGGTGATGTCGAAGTAGTTGTGTGGCCCGATTGTTGCTGAAGGCTGGGGAGGGAGAAGGAAAATGACTCAACTTGGATATTTGTACACTTGGAGGATATTTTGAAAATTGATCCCTGACCAGATTCCTTTTGTACATAATGGTTCTCTTCGTGTCACTGCCGTTTATTTCCTTACCCAGTCCGGGGGCCTTTTGCCCTTTGGTAAACATATAATAAAGAGATCTTTCCTAGGAAAAGGGGCCTTTAGGGGAGTCCTATGCAAAGCAAGCCAATGTAGGCAGCACCAACAACTTGCAACCTCAACCCACCAGCCATCTTATAAAGCAATCAAGAAAAAGCAGGAGCCTTCAACTCCCAAAGGCAAGAATCACTTGCACTGAAGCAAATCTTCTCTTCTTTTGAGGATCTTTTCTTTGATCTGGTCATACAATAATTAAGTGGCATGTGACAAACCCTATGGGAAGAGTCCCATAAGAAGAGTCTCACTTGAGTCCTAATGGCTGAGTAAACAGTTGGGGGAAACAGAGAAAGCAGTCAACCTGGGCCTTAGCGAGGGCACTTACAAAGCCATTTTCACTAGTCCTGATTTACTTAAACATACATTTATGAAATGCCCACTGTGGGCAGAACACCAGGACACTTAGGAGTTGGCTGGAGAGAAGGGCGCAGAAAACGGGGAGGGAAGGGGAGAAGTTCAATAATTGTTAAAATTGTAGGGAAAATGGTGCTGCTAAGCCCTACTGGTAAGATCCAGGTATGGATGGTATGTGCATGTGTAGTTATATTTCCCAGGAAATCCAGAAGTTAAATCAGCTAAGTTTCAGAACCTGGTGAGTCACTATGGATAGCATATTTTAGGGATCCCCCATTGGCCCCAGCAGGCAAACAAAGCACTCACTTCCACCAGGCTCTACCATTCAGCATTTGCAGATGGCCTTGATCTGAAGAGAGCGGCCAAATCCAAGACGTCCAGTTGCTAAGGACTTCATGGAAGGGATAGGGTAATGGGTATATCAATATTGCCCCTCACACAAAGAAGCTGGAACGATCGACTAGAGGACAGGCAGTTTTGCAAGTACTTACCAAAACAAATTCATCAAAACTGATCTTGCCATCTTTATTCTTGTCACCGTCGATCATGAGTCTTTGGAGAATTTCTCTCACTTTGTAGCCTGGTAACGGCATGTTTGCTTCCTTGAAAAGCTCATGTAGTTCGTAGTCACAAATGAATCCATTGCTGTTGAGATCTTTATGAAAAATTCAGAGAGGAAAAAAAAGGGAGGTGGGGGGGAACAGGCTTTAGAAACAGGTGGAAGCCCAGGGCATTTTCCTTATTTCGTGACCAGACCTCTGCCAGCTTCTTTTCTTCCTGCTCCTAAGGTAAAGTTATAGTCACTGCAGGGAAAAGTGTGGCCAAAGAAAGGAGAACCTTCATTTAGGGGGTTTTATTTTGTTTCAACTGGATTCCAAGAGCAATCTGGAGGGTTTTCTAAGTATTAGACAAACTGAAAAGCCACTAACATTCAGAAAGAAGCCACGACGGTGGGCACACTGGTAGTGCAGAAGAGTTACTAATACAGAGTGGTAAGTGATAGCCCGGATGAATGAATTTGGGAAATGGAAGCATCACAGGGCCAAAGAGTAAGAATTGAAAGAGGCACGAGACAGTCAAAGATCCAGGGCTGTAGCCATCAAGAGAAACGATGACTTACCCAAGGTCACACAGGTGGCTGAGCAGGGCCTGGAACCCAGATTTCACTGAATCATGGGTCTAAAGCTGGAAGGGCCAACTCCCTCATGGGGAGAGCACAGAGAGTCCACAGACTATGCCTAAGATCATACGATATACGATCAGAAGATATATCAAGTGGGTAGGTGGCAGAGCCAGGGTGCGAAGCCAGCATTCTCTCTCCTCTCCACTCTTTCTTCTCTAACTAGTCCCCCTAGGAGCATGCACATACTTTTTAGGAGACAATTCACACAACTGCATAGTTCCATAGTCTTTCCTCCAATAGCCAGACGAGTTTCCTGATTAATCTAGAAAAGACTTCCAAGTGCCCCCAAACTTAAGCAAAGGGGACCTTTGCCTCAGTCAATATTTATTGATTGGGCAAAGGAAGCTAACTCCAGGCCAAAGAGTACTAGATGCAACGGCCAAATGTTTCCAGGATCAGAGATCCAAAAGCCCCCAGTGTACACATCACTGGGTTCTTTCCACAGGAAAATCAGTATGGTTCCATTGTTGGGAATATAGCCTAAAAGGGTTATCGAGAACAAAAGAAAAAAGTCTCTGCCTTTCAAGATTGTCCTAGCTCAGTTCCCTGTAACTTAAAAACAAAAACAAAGCCGGAGGCAATCTCAACGTCCCACAATAGGGCCACAGTAGAATGAATGGTGGTATATTCAACTAATGGGCTTCTATAAAGCCATTAGGCCCGCCAAGGTGGGGAACAGAAAGAAATTGGGGAAGAGCTTGCTGAAGCAACATCAATGAGAGAAAAGCAGATCCACGAGGAAAAGGAGGAGGAGAGAAAGAGCGCAGAGCCCAGTTCCACTCGATGTCCCCACTGGCAGCTCGAGGACCTAAAAAACTGCTGCCCCAGTTCTAGGCCCATTGGTTAAGATTCCGGCAATTTAAGGATGTCATGGCTCGAGCTTTTGGATGGGAGCCCAAGCACTCTGGTCCCCCAGGCCATGAGCTTCCCCCCTTGTCAACATGGGTACCCAACAACTGAATTTCAGAGAGTAGTTTGATGTAATCTCTCATCCCATATGAGTGAGGGATACTGGTGTCTGAATAAACCTGTCTGGCCAAATTTTGGACTTTGGATCAAAACAAAACTATTACCAAAGATGAAGTCCTGTGCTTGCTAGGGATTTCTAGCTGATGGCCTTTTTCCCTCTGAGTTAGACAATGAGAGGTACCGTTAGCCTTTCTGATGCATGATATGTCTCAGGGAAGAAGAATTTCCTAACTACACCAAGATTCCTGATGTGGCCCCCCTGGAGAACACGCGCTGGCTCCAAACAGACGAAACGAGTGTGCCTGCTACAACTGAAGGCTTCTCCAACTGCAGAAACTTTGTCTCCTTTTAGCCATTTTTGATGGATACCTTTGTCATGGGCATTTAGTATTCCCTGACTTCTTAAAGAGTATAAAAAACATCATTTAAATAATTTCTTGACTCTGAATTGGGCCTATACCACAGTCAATACTTACAAAGACTGTGTTAGAGCATTCAAGAAGGCTCAGCCGCTCTGCTGGTCTGGGCCCTCCTGAGCCAAGGCTTGTTAGTGCCGTACAGATGCTTCACTCTAATAAAGTCATTGTGAGGATTCTAAAAGCCGTGCAACATCAAGGCGTGCCAATGCAATGGGATATACTGAAGAGAGCTGGCCTCGAAACCAGGAAGACCCGGGTTCAAATCCTGCCTCTGTGACCCTGGGCAAGTGACTGAACCACTCAGTGCTCCCCCCTCTTCCTGTTATAGTGGCATGTGATAAGAGCCTCTGAATCCGGATCACAGGCATGGCAGGAGGCTCGAATGCTATGGAGATGCCTGTGATAATTATTAATTATTAACAATGCTTTCCCACCCTGACCTCCCTCGCCCCTCATCCCCTCTTAAGTTGCTGCTTCTAAGGTCTGTGATCTGGGAAACTAGCTAGACAAGTTTGTGAGAAATGCAAGAGTAAATAGGCCTTGAGAAAGAAGCTAAGTACCAGGGCAAGCAGTAGGGCCCCTTGCCCTTCTCCCCCTAGAACTACGGCATCTCCTTAGGCACAAGTGGAGGAGGCCCTCAGCTGATTTGAGTTCTCTGAACTTATTTCCTGTGACAGAGCAAAGCCAGAGAGGTCTATGAAATGGAACCCTGGGTGATACTGTGGTCAGCTTGCAGACATGATTTCTTACTCTGGCTGTCACTTGTTGCTGGTGGGATATTAGAAAATCCAAATCACTAGACACCCCAGAGGCTTCTCAAACTCTAACTCATTATCTCTTCCGCACCCCTCCCCCAGCCTGCTCCTTACAGTCAGGCCCTCTCCCCTCCCATCCCCAACTCCTGCCCTAATGTAACCTTGAACTGGCTCTTACCCTGTATCCAAATACCTTTTAAGTCTTGTTATTTCTATTTCTGCCTCCTCAATCGCTAACAGGTAACATTTAGAGAGCCCTGGTAACCTTCACCAATCCTGCAAGGGTGCTTTAATTAGGATTTCCATTTAACAGATGACGAAACATTAGTCTGAGAGAGGTTAAGTGATTTGCTGGGTCTACATATCTAAGTAAGAATCAGAGATGAGATTTGAATTCAGGTCTTCCTAACTCCAAGTCCTAGCAGCTAGGTATCCCAGTGGATAAAGTGCTGGGCTGTAGTCACCCTCCTGAGTTCAAATCTGGTCTCAGACACTTCCTAGCTGGGTCACTCACTCCTGTTTGCCTCGGTTTCTTCATCTGTAACATGAGAAGGAAATGACAAACCATCCCAGTATCTTTGCCAGAAAAACCCCAAATGGGGTCACGAAGAGCCTAACACAACTGAAAGGACTCCAAGTTGAACACTGTCCACTGAGCCAACTCTCTCTCCCATTTGTCCTTTTCTCTGTACTCAAACAGCCACCATCCTAGTGATGACCTCTTGCCTGGCCTTCTTAGTACAATGTACTTGTAATGGTGTCTCTGCCTCTAGGCTTTCTCCTCTTCAATCCATCCTCCTCTTTATTTTATGGCTATTTAAGTGAGGAAGGGCTGTGCAAGGTCACCAGCCTCACTTTCTCCTCCAGAGCCATCTGGGTCCAGTGGCCTGATGTTCATCAAGATGACTGGGGATGGCCTGGAGACCCTGGCCCTTTTAGGCTAAGGTCTTTTCATGTGCTCATTTAGAGCAAGGTAATGCCCACTCAGTGAATAGGCCTCTTTAAGAAATGAGGCAAGGGATGGCCCCTTTAATCCCCCCCCAAAAAAATCAAACTGGGAACGGAAGACCCTCAGGGTTGCTGGCTAAAAGAGAAACAGTTGCTATTTATTAATTACAGTTACTCTGTGCTAGGAGGGCAGGGACCAATTGTTGTCCAATCTATGAGCTCCAGAGTGGATTGGGTTTAAGGTTTGGTCTTTGAAAAAGAAATCTAGCCAGTAAACCCCAAGTTAATGAGGCAGCTTTTAGCTAACAAAATGTACCTTCTTTTGGACAGAGCACCCTCGGGGGAAGATAGAGAGAACCTGAAGCAGCAAGTCGTGTCATCATTCCCCGGTCCTCTTCAAGAATGAAGGGCAAACACAACCTGTGAGTAGTCTCTGCCTCCTCTTCCCCCTTCTCTCCCCTCTTCTGTCTCTTCCCCCCTCTCCTCTCTTCTGTGAGTAGTCTCTGCCTCCTCTTCCCCCTTCTCTCCCCTCTTCTGTCTCTTCCCCCCTCTCCACTCTTCCGGCAGCAATCATCAAAACTGCTTGGTATTGGTTAAGAAATAGAGGGTAGATCAGTGGACTAGGTTAGGTACACAAGATGCAGTAGTTAGTGACTATAGTAATCTACTCTTTGATAAACCCAAAGACTCCTGCTTCTGGGATAAGAATTCGCTATCTGACAAAAACTGCTGGGAAAACTAGAAAATAGTATGGCAGAAGCAGGGCATAGACCAACATCTGACACCATATACCAAAATAAAGTCCAAATGGGTACATGATGTAGGTATAAAGTCTAATACTATGAACAAATTAGAGGAGCAAGGAATAGTTTATCTGTCAGATTTATGGAGAATGGAAGAATTTATGACCAAACAAGAGATAGAGAACATTATGAAATCCAAAATAGATAATTTTTATTACATTTTGCACAAAGCCAATGCAACCAAGATTAGGAGGGAAGCAGAAAATTGGGAAAGAATTTTTACAACTAGTGTCTCTGATAAATGCCTCATTTCTAAAATATATAGAGAACTGAGCCAAATATATAGGAATAGAAGTCATTCTCCAATTGATAAATGGTCAAAGGATATGAACAGACAGTTTTCAGAGGAAGAAATTCAAGCTATCTGTAGTCATATAAAAATGCTCTAAATCACTATTGATTAGAGAGATGCAAATCAAAACAACTCTGAGGTCCTACATCACACTATCAGATTGGCTAACATGACAAAACAGGAAAATGATAAATGTTGGAGAAGATGTGGGAAAGTTGGAATACTAATGCACTGTTGGTGGAGCTGTGAGCTGATAGCTGATCCAGCCATTCTGGAGAGCAATTTGGAACTATGTCCAAAGGGCTATAAAAATATTCATACCCTTAGACCCAGCAGTACCACTTCTAGGGCTGTATCCCAAAGAGATCATAAAAGTGGGAAAATAATCCATGTGTACAAAGATATTTATAGCAGCTCTTTTCGTGGTGGCGAAGAACTGGCAATTGAGGGAATGCCATCAATTGGGAATGGCTGAACATGTTGTGGTATGTGAAGGTAATGGAATACTATTGTGCTATAAGAAAGGGACTTCAGAAAAACCTGGAAAGACTCATATGAACTGATGTTGAGTGAAGTGAGCAGAACCAGGAGAACATTGTACACAGTGTGTGATGACTGACTTTGATAGACTTAGCCCTTCTCAGCAATACAAGGACCTAAAACAATTCCAAAGGACTCTTGATGGAAAATGCCATCCACATCCAGAGAAGGAACTATGGAGTCAGAACGCAGAGCAAAGTAGACGATTTTTTTGTTTTGTTTTTCTTTCTCATGGTTTCTCCCATTCGTTTTAATTCTTCTATGCAACATGACTATAATGTGAAAATGTGTTTAATAGGAATGTACATGTAGAGCCCATATTAGATTGCATGCTGTCTTGGGGAGGGAGTGGGAGACCATTTAAAACTTATGGAAGTGAATGTTGAAAACTAAAAATAAATTAATAAAAAAGACTAACCTGTGTGTGAACAAACCTAGGGGCTAAATGATAATGGCCCTTATGCCAACCTGGGCAGCTGGGAACACTGGGAAACAAAGCAGGTGCCCTAGGAACCCCCAACAACCAGTCTCAAGGGCTCTGGCCAGGGAGGAATGTTTGGCCAGTGTACCTTCGAATGCACTCTCTAGGCCGCTGGGGAACGTTTATTGACTGTGCCTTTGAATACACTAGGGGTGGGGGGTGGGGCAAGCAGGGCCTGCTAGGGGAAAAGGTTGGGAGCTAGGAGCTGGGATTCAGTTGTGCATTCTGATGGGCCAGAGCTGGGTGTGAGAGTCTCACATTAGTAGGTCTATCTGGTTCAGATGAGGAAACTGAGGCCCAATGAGAGGCTGAGATCGGCCCACGATCACACAGCCGTGAGTGAGCCCAGACTAGAACCCAGCCTTCTGACAGCCACACTATTACTACTCCGCTGTGTTACAAGGCAAAGGGTCCTGCCACCTGAGAAGCAAGAGGTTAGAAGAGGATGGCACCAGGCACTGTGCATGTGACTTGCAGCCTCTGCCAGAGACAGGGAAGCCTGAGAGAACACACCTGCCCTCAGTGGTGAGGATGGCTTAACCAAGGCAGCTGGGGGAGTGAGGGAAGAGGGCAAGAGCTCCTGAGGAGGGTCAGCCTCCAGCCACAGCCTGGGACAATCAAGTACCTTGGGAAAGGAGGCTGTTCAAATGGGGATGGGAAGGTGGGGGCACGACACTCCAAAGTGAGGCCACCGAGCACCGGAAGGTGGAGGGCTTCCACCACCCCAAGACAGACACAGGCCAACGGCTGCTTTATTGACTTACGGCCATGAAGAGGAGAGAGCGAAGCTTCTTCCAAGTCGTGGATCCTTTTGAAGCTGGGAGCCTTTGTGGGCCAAAAGGCCTATACGGGAAGGAGGGGCTCCACTTGGAGAGAGCCAAGATCACAGGGGCATGTGGGGCCTGGACAAGTCAAAGCCCTACTGGTCCATTCCAACATTTAGGAAAAACAAAATGGAAAACAGTACCTGCTTTGAATGAGCTTACATTCTATTGAGGCAAGACTAATGACCTGCACGTTTGTATTAGGACCCTGGGAAATTCCTTTACCATCTTTGGCCAGGCATCAGTTTCCAAGACAGGGCAAGGTAGCCCAGGCCGGGGAAAATGGAGGACAGCAAAGCTGCCGTGCTGTTCAGCAGGGGGAATAGAGCCTGATACTGGCCGTTACACTTCCAGCTGGGGGAGAGGGGATCTCAAAGAGCTCAATAATATGATCTCTATGGCTCTTCTCAGGTCTGACAGTCTATGAATTTATGATAGAGGGTGCTCAAAAGCTGTATCCAAAATAAAGCCAACACAGAAATCAACACCTAATGATGGGATTCAGTGAGTACACGAACCTTTGGGAAACACGGTCATTTGGAGAGAGATCCTAAGTTCTCCCGGGCTTCAAACTGGAAGGGGCCTTGAAAGTTATTTAGTCTACACTCGTCATTTTCGAGATGAGGCAAAGGCAAGGCCCAGAAGTTAGGTGATTTAGCAAAGGCCCCCAGCACCAGGCTTCCAAATGGGGTCTTCCCACTCCATGGCCAGAATTTTGGCAATCTGGAGTCTTACTTACCACAAGTGCCATCGGGCGGCGCCCTCATTTTCCAGAGATGTGGAGGAGAGAGATCACTTACCCAAGGTCTTGTCCATTCTCCTGGACCACAACCTTGCAGAACATCCTCATGACCTCCCACTGGGCTCTGGCCCTACATCCAGCACCCTTTCCCCCAGATTAGAATCCCAGGAAACAAACGTAACTAATATAGGCTAAATGGAAAACTGGCATGTGACTAATGCTGAATGTCGGGAGCTCTGGGTAGGGAGGAAGAGAGAAAGAAAATGAGACAACACTGATGGGGGTGGGAGGGCACATAAGGGAAGAGCATTACTGAATTTCTGTCATTAAATAATAGAAAATTTGGCACTGGGATCGAGACAGAAATGATGACCTTAAGACAGAGACATCCATTTTGGGACATGGTGACTGTGGAAATTTGCACGTCTATGCCAGCCATTCGGTTGGGGGTCAGTGGGAGGGACAGATTATCAATGTGCGCTTGGCATGCAGCACCTAGCCCAGGGCTGGGCTGAACAAGAGCTGGTCAACATAGTCATGGGGAATTGGGATTACACGGTTCTGGATTAGAAGAATATGCCACTGGGATGAGGTGGGAAGCTCAGGTTTGGGGAGAGGTCACATGACGGCTTTCTTAGAACCCTCAAGAAGAGAAACAGCCTGGAGAGCAAGGACTAGGAAGCATGTATGGCCAAAAGTGATTAACTACTAAGCTGAGGTACAGTGCAAAGCAAGGGACGTGGAGGCAGAAGAATTGGCTTCCACCTCCAACTATGTATGGCACTGACTAGCTGTGTGACCTTGGAAAAGCTACTGTCCCTCTCTAACTCAGTTTTCTCCTCGGTAAATGCAGATAATACGTGCACTAACCCTTGCATGTTTCTTTGGAAAGAGCACTTGTTCTTCTATCAAAGGATCTTGAGCCAAGTCCCAGCCCCTTACCACTTCTGGGACTCTGGACAAGTCCCCCCTACTCCTCTCTGAGCCTCAGGTTTCCCAGTCTGCAAATGGAGGCAGGTGGCCTAGATGATCTAAGCATCCTGATTTCTGTAAGGTTGCAGGGAAAGCATGAGAGTCTCCACGTCTCTTATTAGCACAGTGAGTCCAACCAATCTTCCTGGACCCAGTTCCATGCTCTCCCAATGGTTTGGGGGATTTTTTTGGTCCCTACCTCTGATTTCTTTGGCAGAAGGAACTCCCGATGTGGTGCAGGACAGCAACTAGTCTCTAATGGTAGAGTGGATTACTAAAAGGGGGTAGGATGAAGATGAGCACCCAGCCAACTGCCCTTCTCATTTCTCTGCAGTTCTGAGAGTGCCACCACATCAAAGAGCCAAAGTGATACCTCAAATGTGTGTACACACACATTCCCAGAGGAAGGGAGAAACATTTCTATAGTCCCCACTATGTGCCAGGCCCTTTTTACAAGTATGATCTTATTGGATTCCCACAAACCAATACAGTCCCGCTCCCTGGGAATGACTACATTACTTGGTCAAGCCAATGCTCCTCAAGGTCCCAGCTGGAATGGTGACTGGCCACAGGGTCTCAGAAAGCTTTACTTCCTGGAGAAAGAGCAAGCTTGTGTTTGACCCCGAGGAAGAGATTTACCAGCTTCACTATCTAAAGACTAACCTACAGGATCCCTTCATCGGGTCATCTTGGCTTCTAGGAGGGTCTCCCCAAACCTTAGCTGACAATGCACTGGAAAGAAAAGCTCCCTGGTTCCCATGCCTTTCTTGGGCAGAACACCACTATCTGCCCATTTGTCCCTTCTGAAATTCAGTAATGCTTGGCCATTTCCGAGGTGCTGCTACTGGCAGCTGTTCATGCCTGTCACACCCATCTGTGCCTGAAAGCCTCTAGCTCCTAACTGGCCTTCTGAAGGGGCAATCAAGCCTTCCCTGGAGCTCTGAGCATCTATTTTGGGGAGGAAATGGTTTCTATTTCGACGAAGAGGCTGCAAAATGGCTAACAATTAACTTAAAAAAATAAAACCCTCCAGCTGGCAAAGTACTGGAAGGAAAGGTCTGCCATTTTTCTTAAAACCTCGATGCTACTCTACTTGCTTTCCAGCATCCCCCTCCACCCCAGACTGTGGCAGAGGCCCAGTCTACGTTGAAAAGACAAGAAAGACAAGAAAAGGGGGAGAGCCCTAGAAGTTCCACCTGATCACCGACGCAAAAGGTACATGTGATGGTCAGATCTCCTTAGAAGCCCATGGCCAGGTTCTGATAGATCCAACGTTACTAAGGGACCAAACAAGCCCTGAACACTTGGAATGTACAAGGGAGGCATTGTACGTGGAGGGGAAAGTGGTGGACCTAAGTAAAGGTCATGGGCTCTAACCTGGACTTGGTCACCTACTATGTGAGTGACTTCAGGACACCCCTTGAGCTCTTTGGCCTGTTTCCTCCTCTATAAAGTGAGAGGAGTTGGATTAGTGGTTTCTGAAGGCCCTTATGTCTCTGAATCTGCGGTCCTACATGTCTCTGTTCTCTAAGGTCTCTTCCTCCTCTATGATCCCGTGAGCCTCTGAAATGAAAAAGGGCAAGTTTCCTCTTCTCCCTGGCTCTTGCCACATCTGTACAACGTTCCTGTTGACACTCTACGAAGAAGGGGGACCTCTGAGCATGTAAGGCTTGTCACTTAGACCACTGTAGTGTCGAAAGAGCAAGGTAAGTATCTAACTACCCGAGAGGCAGCCTAACGAAGCAAAAAAAAAAAACAAATCTGGAGTCGGCAAGTCTGGGGTTGAGTTCTGACTGCCACTGACTAGCACTTGCCCTTTGTCCTCAGATTCCTCTTCTTTAAAATGAAGGCCAGACTAGATGGCCTCTGGAGTCCCGTCTGCTCGAAAGTTAGGGTCCGCCCTGGCAGGATGAAGCCCGCGGGAGTGCAGTGAAACAAAGACAGGCCTTGTCTGGGGGACTAGAACATGACCCCTAGGAAAAGAGAGCTCCCCGGCACTAAAGTCACACCAGCTTAGGCAGTCAAGGGTTTGCCTGAGAAAAAAATCTTATTCTGATTTTTTTTTTCTCAATCCTCCCCAAAGTAACTGAGGCACTGTCACTCCTTCCCAATTCAAAGACCCCCGGGAGGCACTCCCATGACAGAGGCATCATGGCCATGGCTCTCACTTCTGCATTCATCCAGAGGCCCAGCTTTTCTCAACCAACTCCTCCTTTTTCCTTCCTTTCTTTTTCCCTCCCAGAAACAGCTGCATTTTTACATCTGCTTTTTGTTTCCAAGTAAATCTCATTATGCCCTTTATTCGAAGTAATTGTTTAAATGCCAGTTCACTCCCCAACGCCCCACAAGCACTTTCAAGTAAATAAGCCGAGTCTCCAGCCATGCCCTCGCCTGCCGTTTGGAGCCTTAAAAGGAAATAGTGTGTTTTTTCCTCCCTCCCCTTGCATCCTGTAATTTAAGCTATTTTAAGTACTTGTCTGGAGAGAGCAGGGACAGAACTCCAGCACTTTAGAGTCTAGCTGCTGCCTGCCACTGCTCAGGCCAGGGGGCGCAGGCGGGCCAGGGGAGCCCTGGAAAAAATGGGGGACTCTGAGTCTGCCTTGCATACATCTAAGGGCAAGAACAGAAATCAGTGAGGAAGTTGGGAGCCTGAGAACAAGGAAATGCACAAATACCTTAGGCCTTCAACTCAGTCGTTTGCTTCCGGCAGCATTTCTTGCTCTGATTTTTTATGGACTGAGCTTGAAAATGCACATGGGAGACGTGTCAAGCTGACCGAACAGCCCCGCAAGCTCCTGGATTCCCCAGAAGGAGCACAGGGGTCACTGGTTTGAAAGATTTTGCCAAATGACGAATGTGTGGCAGAACAGAGTGTGCCCTCCATCTCTCCAGTCAGCGAAATGAGCCGAGCCTTCCTTGGGCACGAGGCTTTGGGAAAGGCAGTGGCTAAATACCTCCAGATGCTTAGATGGACCCAAGGTTTTGGCTTTTCACAGTCTCCGCCTCCAACAAACAGAAGGGGCAGCTCAGTGATTCCCAGCTGAGAACAGACTAGGGCCTCCTGGCCCACTGCAGGCCTGGGTCCTGCGGTGGAGTCTCCCCGAAACATTGGGCAAGAACAGAAGGCTGAACGCCAGCAGACCAGCAGGCAGTTCCTATATTCAGAGGGGCTGAGTCTGAGGGACTCTCTCTTCCTTCCCCAAACCCAGACACATAAAAGCCTAGGAGTGAATGGGAGGGGTAAAGGCATTAGAAGAAACCACCTCCATGCACATGGGCTCCTAGTACCCTCACCACCCACCAACTCCCCAAACAACTCTGCCAGCTCACTACAGAGGCTTATTTCCAATCACCTGGCAGGTGACTGGCCTGGGCTAATAAGAGTCCTACATAGCCCCAGGGTCCGCAGAGATTTTATCTAATGGGAAACAGCATACAATAGACCTTCCCGGAATAAAGAGACACTAAAAAAACCCAAACAGGACAAGGGCCTAGACCTGAGAAGAGCCCCAGGAAGCGATCCTGAGCATGATCAGGTTGGCCAACGTAACCATCCCCCACAAGAAAAACCTTCGAAATTGAGTATGTTGATTGATTTCCATGCAGAGTCATGTGGAACAGGTTATTTAAGACGAGAGAATATCAGTGCCAGGAAGTTCCTTAAGGACCATCTACTCCCACCCTTTCCTTTTACATGTTGGGGAAACTGAGATCCAGGTCTCTTTCTATTACAAAGTGTTGTCAAACTCAAGTAGAAACCTTTCCCAGCTAGGTGTCAGTCTGCTTTGGGCTTCGTGCTCACTTCCTTTCTCTGGGAAGGAGATGTTGGTTAAGTAGGGAGGGATGGACTCCAAGACAAAAAGTCCTGAGTTCAAGTCGCAGATCTTTAAGATGCTACATTGCAGACTAGTTGCCCATCTGCATTGGTAGAGGTAAGTTTCCTTACCCAAAGTTCACTATGCCAATGAGATCTTGGGTGCAGTCCAAATAACAAGGAAGCTCGATGGGGCTCCTGAGGGACTAACTCAAAGAAGCTGAGCTGTCCCCAAGGGGGTGGACAAAAGGAAAGCTCAGTCCCAAGGTAAGAGCGATTCCTAGGAAAGACAGACTCCAACGGCAAGACAGAATAATGGCATGAAGTGCAGGGATAGCGTGTCACAGCTAAGAAGTGAATGACAAAGTGTTCTAACACTTTCCACATTGAAATGAAGCAGAATCAGATTTGAGATAGAAGGAGCTTTAGATGGCGTGTGGTACAATGCCACCCCCCGCCCCCACCACCACCATTTTTGTGTTTAACATTTTTATTGAAGGTTTTGAGTTCCCTCACCGGGGTGGAGCCTTGCTGCTATGAACATTTGGCTCACTGGCCTAGAGGGGCTGCTGCTTTGCCTGAGGACTGGGCCTCACTGGTGGACTGCCCAAGGCTTGGTGCAGGCCCCCTGCTGTGAGGCAGGCTGCTGCTGCTCTTGGCTCTGGCTCCCTCCCACCCCAGTGGGACAGACCTTTCCTGCCGTGCCGCTACACTGCTTTCCTGCTCCTAGATCAATTCCGAGGTGGCTTTCTAGTTGTTTGGAGGGCACTTTGGGAGGGCTTCAGAGGGTTCCTTCCTCTGCCCACCATCTTGGCAATGGAAGTCACCCTTCCCCATTTTTCAGAGGAAGAAACTGAGGCCCAGAGTAGTAAAATGACTACAGAGGCAGTAAGGGGTTCAGACCCAGGCCCTGTTCTTCCCATTAGGTCCTAAGCAAATCGAATTGATTATATGGATGGTCAATGTCAGGTTCTTGATAAAAAGATTTAATTTCTTAAAAAAGGACACCCATGTTAGATTGGTTAACCAATTGAACATGGCCTATTACTAGACAGTAAAAACGTTTTTTAATCTCACATTGAGATTTTTGTTCAATGTCATATCTGTCCTAGTGGGGAAATGAAGGAAATAGAGGAACAGAAGGTATTCTCCCCATGGAGAACAAAAAAGACAATCATCCTGGTCAGGAAAAGAAATGTGAGTTTTGACTTTGAGAAATTTTCACTAAATGAGGGTTTCCCATCCCACCTCTGATGTCCACCTAACTGCTTTGGAGCCACCACCAGGACAAAGCCCATAGACCGAGGCAGTGAGTGCCTGTGAGGACAGGCCCAAATCTCTGCAGTTGTGCCAAAGGCTGGCTACCTTTTATTCCACAAGGCCACAATTCCCAGGCAACCTAAAGATTCTCCTGGTCAAATTTATCAAAGGCCAGTGGACAGACCTCACCTAGATTATCCCAGGCTAAGTTTGAAGAACATTTAACTCTCTTGGAGTCAAATCAAGCGAGGGTCCCCTGTGTAGCTCCTCTGGGGTTAGCCGTGCACTAGCTACATTCTGGGATTGTGAGCATCAGTGTGAGACAAGGGATGATCCAAGGAGTTACACCATCCAGTGAGGAGGAAATTGATCGTGAGGTCCTAATAAAAGAGAAATCTAGACGAAAGCCTGGCGTGAAACACAACTTAGAGCTGCCCAGGATGTCGAGGAACATCTTCATCCCAGATGGACAGCTGAAAGGGCCTTAGGAGTACTTCCTAACTGCTCACTCTGTACCATAAGGGAGCACCCTGTCTAACAGGGGCAGGCACATATATCCCCTGGCTCTGACTCATCATCTGCTTTACTTACAAAACCTCCCCCAAGATGGCTCTTCATGAGCAAGTTCCAAAGGTTTTCCTTAAGCCTCCATTGCCTGGCATCTCTAAAGGCTCTTAAGGGAAGGCCCATTTCGGTCCTTCAGGCAGATGAGCGCTTTTACTGGAAAAACAAATATTTCATACATTTCCTCCTGGTTCTACCAACTTAAGATCTTCATGACTTTGTCAAAGTCACTTAACCTGGGATAACATAGTCCCTGCCTCACAGGGTTGTGTTAGGAGACTCCAGTTAGACAGTGTACACAAAGCACTTGGCAGACCCGCTGGGATCATTCTTACCCTTCCGGCTGAGATCTGCTTCCTGTGACACAATGAAAAGGCTCCCTCGACTCCAGTGGAGGAAGCCCAGATAGAGCAGCCTCTAAGGAGGCTAGGAAAGGAAGAGGTGAGCATGCAATGCAACCACTCTGATGGTGAAGAGATGGAGGGAAGGATGAAAGACAGGCTCACTATTCAGCACTTCTCTGGTCTCTTCTATAGCAAATCAAGATGAGGAGCTTCTTCGGCAGGGGCCGGGGGAGCCTCCAGCCGGATGGAGTTCGGGAACTCTTAGAACGGTGCCTGATGCCAAGCTCATCGTTTGGCCAAAGAGGTAGACTATTGGTCTTTCTTTCCAAGGGATGTCATTGTTACTAAAGACTGTTAGCGGAGACACCAATGTGTTCACATTTACCCTAATAACTAGAGGCCATAGGGAGTCACCAAAGGTTTGGAGGATTTTTTTAAATACCAGAATTTATATATATAATGCTTTACAAATATTATCTCATTTAAAATCCACAGCCGAGGGAAAGTTTGCTATCACACAGCTTCAAGGTCGGGGCACCGCAGAGCTCAGGACCTGGCATCAGGAAGACCCAAATTCCATTCCAGCTTCAGACACTTACTAGGTGTGTGACCCTAGGCAAGTAACTGAACCTGTTTGTCTCAGTTTCCTCATCCATAAAATAGTGATTACAATGGCACCTATCTTGCAGGGTTGTTGTGAGAATCAACTAAGTATAAAACGCTTAGCACAGTTCCTGGTACCTAGTAGGTGCTTTATGTCCCTGGGAGGTAGGTGCTATTGTGCTGTCTCCATTGAGCTGCCTAGATAAATGAAAAGGGTCAGACTATGCCTTAGCAGGATGAACTTGGTGGCTGTGGGAAGGGGGAAAAATGGAGGCAGGGAGGCCACTTAGAAGTCTTAGGCAGAGAGGAGGTCAGGCTCTGAACTAGGGTGGAGAGAAGACGACCCAGAGTGAAACAACAAGCCTCAGCGAGCCAGTGGAGGCGGGGGTGCAGAAAGAGTCAACACCCCCAGACTTGCTTGGATGAAACTTTTGTTCCCCCCTTTTACAGTCCAGTTGCCCTAGGTGGCCCAGCTGTGTCTATATCGAACCATATTTCCCAGAATAACTCACCAACTTTTGCAAAGGCCTCCCTCAGTTCTTCAAGCTCATCTTTGGAAATCTGTTGCGTGGAACTAGCCATCTCATCAACCGAGAAACAATCTGCAGAGAAATCACAAAGCTCCAAATGTAGTCATCTGCTGGCTTGGCCTGCTTTGGGTTTTGTTTGTTGGTTTTTTCGCTCTCAAAAGTATCAGCTCAGGTTCCTGTGACGTCGGAGGCTTGGAAAGGAGCTCTGCCACCACAAGCCTGGGATGGCAATTTTATAAGGATTATCATCCCCAGAGTCAAGTGACTAGCCCAGGATCCTGAAGCTGGTAAGGAGCAGAAGCCAGATTGGCCCTTGGGCCTCCCTCTCACACACCCTGCTCAATTGCAACCATTTCAGGAGGCCTTTGCTGAGGCCACTTTGTCCCTCATCAGGCCCCATTAATGCTTGGTGAGAGGGAGTGTGGCATCATGCAATGAGGGGCAAACTGCAGGACAAAGCTGGCCCTGACTGAGCTGGGGGATGCTGGGCACATCTTCACCTCGAAAATGGGGAAAACGCTTGCAGTATCTTTCTCATAGGGAGGAAAGCACTTTGTAACCTGAAAAGTCTTATTTAGTAAGCATCTGCTCTGAGCAAGGCATTGTGCCAAGGGCTGGAATAGAGCCAAAGGGGGCAGCTAGGTGGCACAGTGCTGGACCTGGAAGTAGGAAGACTCATCTGCCTGAATTTAAATCTGGCCTCAAGACACTTCCTAGCTGTGTGACTCTGGGCAAATCACTTATGCCTGTTTGCCTCAGTTTCCTTGTCTGTAAAATGAGCTAGAGCAGGAAAGAGCAGACCACTCCAGTATCTTTGCCAAGAAAATCCCAAATGGGGTCACAAAGAGTCAGACACAACTGGAATAACTGAACAACAAATATATGCTATACTAAATGGTACACTCTCTGAAGGCAGGGATTCTGTCTTAGCATCTCCTTCCCCCAGAACCCTTGTTGGCCTACACCAACCTCCCTCCCAAGTGACCATAGATGAAACATGTTCACCTGCTTGCATGCTCTCTCTCTCTCACACACACACACGCACGCACGCACGCACAGAGTCTGAATCTAATGGCAAAATATTATCACCTCCACGAGGATAAAAGGTCCTTGTCTTCACAAGGACGATGATGCCAATAGGGGAGGGGGGCCTTCATGTGGAAAGGGGCCATGACAGTGTTCCATGGCTAACAATACAAGACAGGCCAGAGGCGCCCAGCGATGCCAGAAAGTCAAGGTAAGCACTAGCCCTTAATCCTTCTGCTCAGTTATGTGTGCCAGAGTGACTCACGCATTATGATCTCATTTGTTCCACTGAGCCATATTTAATTGTTCACCTTCAAAATATTCTCTTTCTAATAGCAAACTGCCAACTCTCAATGGCTTACTTAAATGGGGGTGGGGTGGGGAAAGGGGTGACAATAGACAGGTCATTGCTCACTGGCTTTGGAATGCAGTGAGAATGCACCCCCCCACACACACACTCAGTTCCTTTCTTTGAGGCCCTACTATGTCCAAACTGGACCCTAATCTTGGCACCCTCCTTGGCCAAATGGTGAAGGGGTCCTGTGATACCAGAGATAAGCCTGAAATGGAAACCTGGTCTTTAGACTATTGGGCTATTTTAAGTCAAGTCAACAAGGATTACTAAGTGCCAAGGTAGGTGCCATGCTCTGTGCTAAGTGCTGGGGATATACAGACAGATACTGGTCCCTCCTTTCAACAGAGGAGACTATGTACAAACAACTTTCTGTAAACCAGATGTGTTCAACCGAAACACAAACTCAGAGGACGGTAGAAAGAGCCAGAAATTGAGAGTCCTGAGAGCCCTGTTGGTTATTCCCTGAATGACCCTGGTTTAGGAAGCTGTAAAATTGAAGGGGTGGATGGCCTAGATCAGCAGTGTGACACTTGGGCTGCTAGGGCTAGTACCAGATGAAAATGTTCGACAAAATAAAAATATGATGCACAATCTGGATAACGTGATTTTTTTTTTGTTTCCGAAGTCAATATTCTGCTCCCCATCAGCTCTTAATCTATGGGCCTGTGACCAAAAGGCTCTGAGAAACAACCTGGCAATGATACCAGCTAGATGTTCCTGGCATCAAGGAAGCCTGGGCTCTGCCCTTGCCATGTAGCTAAGTGCCCCAGGCAGCTACCAGTGTGCATGGGTGGGGGTGGGTGGTGCCTCTCTATCTGGGGTCCAGCCCCACCCTCCCACCCTCCCAGAAAGCAGGCTCTGACTATGTGGAGGGCTGGCCTTAAAGCCTGAAGGCTTTACCACTTTTTCTCCTCAGAAGAGTAGAAGTAGGGGCAGCTAGGCGGTGGAGTGAGTAGAGCACTGGCACTGGAGTCAGGAGGACCTGAGTTCAAATCCAGCCTCAGATACTTCACACACGTGTTAGCTGTGTGATCTTGGGCAAGTCACTTAACCCCAATTGCCCTGCCTTTCCCCCCTCCAAAAAAAAAAAAGAGTAGAAGTTGCCAGGTGGCAAATATAACCTTGTTATGAGAAATGTCCTTTGAGGACGAGCAGTCTGCCCTGTGCTGCCTCCAGAGCCAGGAGATTCTCAGTGGAAGGTACCGAGTGTGCTGTAGCCTGGGGCTCAGACTACCTCCAGGCCACTCTCCCCTCAGCCCTTTCCTTCCACAGATGCTGAATGGATGGAGCCTGCCTTCCTCACTCTGGCCCTCGCCTACCTCTGAAAATGGCATTAGCATTCCCAACACCTTCAGAAGTGGCACAACTAGGGAATGGAGGAGGTTTTCAGGCATGCCACCTAACCTGTCACTTGGCTTAAATTTGCATCGAAAGTAAGTCATCGTTGAGATAATAAATATTTTCCAGTGTTAGGTTGGAGCCCCACAGTGAGGAGAGCTCAGTGCCTCCTGGGACAATGTCTTCCCCACCCCACCTGCAGAGGTTCCCTAATTTCCCATAATCACCAGTGGCCATCATCACACCACAGACTGTGATTAGACCAAGAGAACTGTCCCTCACCCCAGAACTACAGAGGACACCTTGTTCTTGGCCATTCTGGATAATTGGGCCTGGGACAAACAGCTGCCCTGAGGATTCAGGACCTGTAGGAAGCTCCTGATGAGGCATTATATGGAATTCGATGGGCTACAGTAGAGGACTGATCCCTTGAGGCCCCGTTCCACAAGGGGCCCATCTGGGTCAGCCAGTCAGCACTCATATACGAAGTGCGTACTAGCTTGAGGCTGAGCTCTGTACTAAGTGCCAGGGTTACAAAGAAAAAGCCAGGAAGCCCTTCCCTTCAAGGAGCTCCCAGAAAAGGGCATTTCCTTCGACAAAGCCTTAGAGAAAAGACAGCCCACAACCAGAGAGGCCTCACAGCTAGTTAAATAATGGCAGGGCCACACACACATAAGATGACGAAACTGTTGTTAGTTATGAGTGAACAGGCTGTTGGCTTCAGAGTCAGGCCTCAAAGCCTGCCTCTAATATTAAAAATAAAAACTGTGTGACCATAGGCATCACACACAGCTTCTCTGGGCCACCATTTGGAAGGACCTATGATACTATGAGAGGCTTCAGTGACTAAAATCCAGATCAGAAAGATGCCAACCCCAGGATTCCTGACCCTTTGAAAAAGCACTTACCTTTTTGCTCCAGAAGCAGCTGAGAACCAGGATGAGCCTTCAGGGTAATCCCAGGACCTAAAATGTAAACAAAGAGAACTGCTAAGAGAGAGGGGCTCAGGTTCCACTATATCCAAGTCTGACTTCAGGAACCACAGGATCAGCTGCTTCAGGCCGCTGTCAGGGGGCAGGGTGGGGGGTGCACACGGTAGGCCCCTCCTTCCCCACAGTCACAGTGGCTGGAGGGGGCACTCGCTTCTCAGAACTGGGGCCTCACCAAGCTCCCCTGTATGAAAAGATTGCTAGAATGCTTCCAACCAAACTAGAAACCACTATTATATGTCCAACCCCTAAACACAGCCCAGAATCCCTATGGAAGGAAATACCAAAAAAGTTCTATCCCTTCCCCCCAAAAAACCCCAAAGCCAAAGCCCCCTTTTCTCTGGCTGTAACACTCAGGATTGGGATTGACGAAACCCAGGGGCGAGGAAGCGCTGATGATGGTGCCTGGCGAACGAGGCTTTACTGCCGTGGGCTCCTGAGAATCACTCGAAGTCACAAAAAATGCTACCAACTGCTAGTAAGGGGCCTTCCAAGGGCTGAGCCCAAATTCCCTGTTGGTGAAATGAGAACCTTAGCTGAGATCGGCATGCTACAGTAAAGCTGACATACACTCTCCCTGTAATGACTGTCTCCCGGTGATCTCTATCTCCATTCAGGTGAGAAAGGCAGCCTGGAGTAGCAAAGAGAGTGTGCTGGCCTGAGAGGCAGGAAAACCTGGCTGGAAATCCCGCCTCAGACACTCACAAGCTGGGTGATCCTGGGCAAGAAAGAAGAAAGGACTTTCCAACAAATCTGTGCCTTCCACAGTGTCTCAGAGCAGCCCCCCACCCCAAGACGAGCAGTACTTCAGAGAGCGTCTAGTTGAGTTCAGCAGAAGGGAAACTGAGGCCAAAGCAGCACTGAATAGCTAGGAGGCATTGAGGAGTGCATGGAGTGGGCAGAGCTCTAACTGTCACTGGGCAAACAAGGCACCAAGATGAGGAGCCCGTCCACCTCACACCACCTCACCCCCATACTCCTTCCCTGGAACTTTCCTGGAACACTAGACGATTCTTTGCTCTCCTCCCATCTCCTTCTGTCCCTACTTGTATCTAGAGTCAGGAACTGTGATCAAATCAACTCTTGTCAGTCTACCCCCTATAACCCCACTCGCCATCTCTGTAACTTTCCAGACCATGTGCTCCTCCTTGGCCAGCACCCCCCACGTGTGTTGTAAGCTCCTTGAGGGGCATGCAATGTCTTGGCTTTTGTATTTGCATGCTCAGTAGTTGGTACTTAACAAATGTTTCATTCATTCATGGGAGCAGTCGCCAAGTACTTTATTCCCACTTTGCCTAAGAATGCTGGAGTATAAGACTAAAGAGTTGACCAAGAGGATCTCCAGCACCACTCAGACCCCTTCTGCTTACATCTGGGGTGGGTAGCACCACCTCCTCACACACATCCATGGCCAGCATTAGGCAGCATTGAATCAACAGATATTTATTGGGACACCTACAGCTGCAAGGGCCTGTGTTTGCTGCTACAAGGGATAAATTAGCATAGAAGTACCTTAAGGCAATGACTATTCCATTTCTGACTTTATATCTCCAGGGCTTCATTTGGGACCTGGCATACAGGCACATAAGAGATGCTTGTTAACTAAACTAGGATGGAGAAAGCATGGCTCCTCCCTCAATGCTGGGGGAAGGAGGGGCTGTAGTTTGGTCACCCAGCAATGCATCCACTCTCCACACTTATTATCCCCATTTACAGGTGAGGAAACTGAGGCAGAGATGAAGTGACTTGCCCAGGCCACACTGCTGAGAAGTGTCTGATACTGGATTTGAACTCAGGCCTTCCTGACTCCAGACCCGGCTCTCTATCCACTGTACCCCTAGCTGCTTCCAGCTAGGCAAGTCATTCAACCTCTGTGGGACTCAGTTTCCTCATCTGTAAAATAATGGGCTTGGATCCAAAGGCTTCTAAGGGCCCTTCCAGCTCTCATCTATGATCCTCCGGTCTTAGGCCTTTTGCAGTTGTCCCACAATTAGGAAGTGTCTGAGGAAGGATTCAAACCCAAGCCTATCCTCATTCCAAGCCTAGTGTTCTTCTCAGTGACGGGATACCCAGCCGAGTACAGATCTTAGACAACACACAGATAGCTCAGCAAGTGAGTCCCGAGGCCGGAGGCCCTGAGATGAGGATGAGCCTTGGCCACAGGCAGTAAGTAGCAAGGTCAGGATTTGAACCTAAGGCCTCTGACTACAAATTCAGCCTTGTCTCCACCGAACCGTGTGGAAGACCTGCCTTCCAATCCTTCGACAAACTCTGTGTGTCTGGATGATGACTGACCGAGTCAAAATCTCTCTCCAGCTCAGATTCCTCTCTGTTAAATGGGTGTACAATAGTAACGATCACATCTACCTCCCAGGATTGCTGGTCAAGAAGGTCAGCAAGCAATGGCAAAAGTTTAGTCAGGAAAAAGCGAAGAGAAAGGTGTTCCCACAGCCCAGCCCACCTCCTAGGACCGACCCAAGGGACAACTGAGGGAATAGGAAGGAAGCAAATTGCACGGAGATACGCAAGGGGAAGGCAAATGGCAGCAAGAGACCGCCCTTCTGGGTTCGAGACCCCTCCCTGTCCCATCAGATCAGGGGCTCGCACTCCAAGGCCTCTGAGATTCTTTCCAGCTGTGGATGTAGAAGTCATCTCTGACAGGAGGGTAAAGAGCCCAGAGCAGGCTATACATTCGGATCCTATATAGATGGTTCATCTCGCACATGCATAGCACCTCCCTCCTCTCTACGTAAAAAAGCAAGAGGAATGGGGAATGGAGAGAAAACAAGGAGAAAAAAAATCTCTTTCCCATTCAACCTACAGACAGCGGAAGGCAAGACACCCAAATAAGAGTCCCAAAGCAAACAGAAAGGAAAGGATATGGTGGACGAGTGGGCACAACTTCAGGGCGTCACCCAGCAGGGCGTCGCCCCGGAGGAATGCTTTGGTTCTGAAGTCATCCCTAATGGCAGGGTTTGGCTTGGCTAACAATACAGCAATTAAGAAACCACCCGCAGGCTAGCTGGCCTTCCATACACCCTGAGCACAAATCCCTCCTGAGAAAGGTCCACCTGTCTACCCTCCCTGAAACCATAACTCAAATTTTGAAACCCCAGTTTTGGAAAGGTTTGGCTTGGGCTGTTCCTTTGTCTTGTTGTTGTTTGCCATGCTGGTGGGGGGGGCAACAGGGAGGAGGAAAGAACCGACCATTCCAAAGTGCCCAGCTGAACAATCAGCATCCCATGTGGTCAGGGAGTAAAATCCTAGATTTTGAGCTAGAAGTGCCCTCAGAGGCTATCGAGTCCAGGAACCGAGGCCCGGGATGGGAGTGTCCCAAGGCCACACAGTTAAATAAATGAGAGAGCCTCAACTTGAACTTGCCTCCTCTGACTCCAAATCCGGCACACTCTAGATGCTCGGAGTCAAAGCCGGAAGAGACCTCGAAGGTCTGTCAAACCCCGCAATTTTACAGAGTATGAGAATGAGGCCCAGATATAGGGAAGTGACTCGCCCAAGGTCAAACTTAGAAAATTAAAAAGCCACTCCAGTTCTTTGTTTCTATTTGGGGAAAGCAACCACAGCACAAGAAGCAGGGTGTTATGGGCACACAGCAATGGGGGCTCATTCCAGACCCTGGGCTGGTATATACAGGGTGTTCATAAAGTCCATGTGCATATACAAAGTTACAACTGTTTTAAATTGCACACGGACTTTATGGACACCCTGTATTATCAACCGGGCAACAGAGCCACTTATTTACTCACCAGAAGGGAAAAGCATAGCAAATTCTAGGTCTCTCTGTCCTCACCCCATGGAAGGCACAAAGGTGTCCAAAAAGGCTGTCGGCCTCTCCAAGGGAAGACGGCAATTCAGGAGCAGCATTTGTGAAGGGCAGCTGCTAACCAGGTGACATGGGGATGCCAATTGTCTGTAGGCTGAAGCTCCCACTCCCCCCACCAACCTCTTGCCCAAGCTCCTAGCCAGATTTCCAACTGTTTATTAAGTGTCTCCATGTGGGCATTCACCTCAAACTCTATGTCTAAAGGCAGTGGGAAGAATCCAGGATTTGGAGTTTAGGGTCAAGTGCCTTCTCAGGTCTAAATGTCCCCCTCTGGAAAACGAGCTAGTTGGACTAACTGGCTTCTGAGGTCCTTCAAGCTCTAAATCTATGACCCAATTTGGGACCTTGGTCTTAGTTTCCCCTCTGTAACATGAGTGGGCTGAACTAGATGGCGGCCTGAGGTCCCCTTCCAACTCTCAAGTTTTGTGATTTTGTGCTTCCTAGGAAACCACTGCAGTTCAAATTCTATTGCTAAAACAACTGTAATAACCGGGCTTCATGCCATCATTCGGTACCTTCTCTACTCTACTTTTCACACAGCTGCCCAGATAATTTTCCTAGATCCTCCCAATTCTTCAATGGCTCCCCATGCTTTCCTGAATTAAGTCTTAACTCCTGATCCTGGACTTCGAAGTGCTCCACGGTCCGGCTTCAATCCAATCTGGATTTCCCACTACCTCCCTTCGTGTGCTCTACATTCTAGCCAAGTGCAGGCTGTCTCCATTTCCCATTCTCCTCCTGCCCTTTGCTGTCTCAGTGCCTTTGCTCCTCTGGCTCAACTCTATGACTCTGCTCATGTCATTCCCCAGGACTGAAACAGGCAGCCCACCTACCCACAGATGTCACCTGTCAAAGTCCCTCCTTTCTTTTAAGTCTACTTTCAGGGGGTCCCTTCTCCACGAAGCCTTCCCTGATTCCCTTAGGCAAACGTCACCCCCCTTAATGGTCTTGTATCTCTTGTGCCCCACCCCTAGTGGGTTCTGCGTTGTTTCTATTTTGGTATCCTCAGTCTAGCATATGGCAAGCTCTTCACCAGTGTTTGTTGAAGGCACAGAAACATAAGCTCTGGAAAAGAAAAGGCAAGTAGTTTAGATTCATTTAAGTCTTGTTCCAACGTAACTGTCACTGAAAGAAGTGAGAGCTCAGAGGCACGATGAGACTAAGACCAGCCTGTGGAGAAAAGAGGCAGGCAGCAAATTCGGATGAGAAGCAGACGGAATGCTGGCCTCAGCATTGGGGAGACACAAATTCCAATCCTACCTCAGACGTCAGCCACGTTACCCTCAGCAGGCAGCTTCCTGATCCGTAAACGATACCTACCCTCAGACGCTCGTTGTGTAGAGGTTAAAGCCTATCAGCCGGTCAGCTACTGTGATTAGCATTCTCTCCCAAAGGACAACCATCTCTGCTAACGCCATGACTCACTCATGTGCCATATTTAGCTTAATTCTACCTCTTCGAGTACTAAGGAGCATGAAGAACTTCTCCCCACTTGATCTCTGCTAACAACCTGGAGGAAATGGAAATGTAATCCCTGGGCATCTTTGTGATTCACACCCACCCCACCAGTGCTGGTTTGAGAGTCATGGGGCCTCCATTCAAACCCTACTTCTGCCACCACCCATAAGACCTTGAGCTTCAGTTTCCTCATTTCTAACATGACAAGGTTGAACAAGATAAATGAACGAAAAAGCTTTATTAATCACACTCTGTGCCAACTGCTATGCTAAGAAAATCAAGGCAGGCCCTGTTCTCAAGGAGGTCTCCCATTCTAACTGGGGGAGACGACACAGGGCCGGGGGGAGATGACCTCCACAGGCCCAGCACTAAACATGTGATTTGGGGATTCTTCACAAAGGAAGTGATCTTGGCAGGAGAGTCATGTAGGGACCCAATGGAATCTTGGGAGTGGCTTCTCTTAAAAAGGAGCCTGTAGAGTCCCTCCTCACTGTTCATTTCCCATGATTTGTGGGCCTAGAAATCAGAAGAAGATAACAAGGCTCCCAATGCCACTGTGTGCGCTATGGGCTTCTTTGTTCAGGAAGGTATCAGCAAAAGAGAAAGCAGAAAACAGGATGTCATCAACCCACACTACTACTCCTTCCTCCTCCCTTTTCAGGATCCAAGATAGTGTGGAGCCTTCCCTAGGCCAAGAGTGATTTACAAGGGCCGCCACCTGATTCAGTGGTAGTTTTTCATCCATGGCTTCTGTACGTAACAGTACGTCTATAGCAGCAGGGAGCCAAAGCTGCCCTTTACCCCGTGCTTTTCTCTGTTTTATTTCCATTTACTTAGAAGGTCATGCCAGGTTAAAGAAGGTCTGACAAGAGATCCAACCAAGGAAAGTCATTCTACGGATGTTAAGGACAAAACCAGAAGGAGAAGAAACAGACAAAACAAATGGAAAAGCTGTGGAAACTGCACTGTAACAAACTGTTTTTGCCATTAAAGCCAGTGGAACCGCCACATTTAACCATAACATGGCCCCAAAGAGAACAAATGGGAAAAGCAGCTGGAGTGGACCAAACACACATGGAGGACATCCAAGCTGGAAGCGCCAGGGTTGTGAGAGCAACGAAGGATCAAGAGGCAAGGTAGCTGAAGAAGGTCACGAAACCAACATTATGTCATTGTACCTGTTCAGTCTTTTTCAGTTGTGTCTGACTCTCTGTAACCCCCTTGGGGGCTTTGTTGGCATGGATACTGGAGTGGTTTGTCATTTCCTTCTTCTCCAGCTCATTTTGACAGATGACAAAACAGAGGCAAACAGGGTTAAATGATTTGCCCAGGGTCACGCAGCTAGAAAGTGTCTGAGGCCAGATTTGAACTCGACATAACAACTACTAAGCTATTTATATGCCAACTCTACAAATCTTTATTCAAGTCATCTCCTACACAAAGCAAAGGCATCTTCAGCGAGGCGAGTGTTAGGAGGGACCACAGAGTTCCCTGTCACACTTACTACTCGCTGATTACTAATCAGCAGAATAAACTGCGGCCTTCCAGGCTCTTTTTACCACATGGTGAGGTGTTTCCCATCCGCAAATCAAAATCATTCAAGATTCCTTCAAAGACCTAACAAAAATAATCCCCTTCAAGGACAAAAGCAAAAGACATGTGCCCAAAGGGGTTTGCCAGCACCAAGCAGATGCTGCAGAGGGCTTTCCTGGGGGTGGTGAAGTTCTCCAGATGCTACTTTATGTACATATAAGTATGAAGTATGTGGATATGTGTATATATATATATATGTATATATATATATATATATATGTATATATGTATATGCAGATGACATTGTGCTCTTAGGAGAGGCTCCTGGAAGAGATCTGTAACCACTCAAAAGAGTCACCAACAGACTTTTGGCCTAACCATTCTGGATTCTGAAAAGTGGAAGAAAAATGGCCACTGTCCAGATTTCAACATCCATTTGGATGGACACCCTATAGAATCTGTGAAATAGTACACATCCTGGAACAGAAAGTACCGATAGAAAATTGGTGAGCCCAGAGTAGAACAGGAGAGGGAAATCACAAAGCTCTCCTGACCCCAAGCTCCCAGAAAACAAAGGCCCATCTTTTCAACACTAACCTTCTATCACTGTTATTACCTGGCAGCAAGCCATAGAAGATAATAATCTCCTAATAATTCGAAATGATTATCACAGAGAGGGCAACGGAGAGGCACACAGTGGGTGTGCACAGGCTGAAATACGTAATCAGTGAGGAGCCATCAAAAACAAGAGTAAAGGGAGTTATCAAAGAAGTAATGAAAGGAAAAAAACATGGCAGGAGATGATGGAAGGACAACCAGAGTGCTCTCATGTCAGGAGAAATTGAGAAAGGCCGCCAGCATAATGGGAGGAGACTCTATGCCAGAGCCACGCAGGATGCGGAGAGAATGACCACATCTACAACGTCACATGTCTATTTGGGTATGTGCTATGTGATCCCAGCTCACAGATTCTCTGAAAGGACCTGAGATGTCATTTAATCCAACGTTCTAGTTTTACAGAGGAAGAGACCAAGGTTCAGAGTAGTTATGTGACTTGCCCAAAGGTCAGACATGTAGTAAGTACAAGACTCAGGAAGGCCCCCAAGCCAGGTCCTGTGATTCTGTATTCAGCAATCTTTCTACCGCACCAAGATGTTTCCCTCCCTCTGAGTAAGAGTCTCCCGTATAACAGTCCTGAAAAGTGGTCACCTAGCAGCCGAGGGGGGAAGCTATTACTGCCCGTGGAAGCTCATTCCACTGTGGAACAGCAAAGGCTTCACAGAGATAGTGATGCTGAAGCTGCATCTTGAAAGAAGAGGTCGGGGTGAAGGAGTGCATTCCAGGCATGGAGTGCAATGGCATGGTGATGGGAGATGAGGGAACAGAGAAGCCACTTCAGCTAGACTGCAAAATACAGCAGGGAGGGGCAATGGTCAATAGGATTTGCAAGAGAAGTTAGGGCCAAGGTGTGAAAGGCTTGAAAAACTCAACAGACATGGTGGTATTTAATCATGGAGGTAAAAAGGGGCCATTAGATTTGATTAAGACAGTGAAACTGTCAGACCTGTGAGGAAAATCCCTTTGGCAGCTTAGGGAGAATCGGTTGGCATGGGGAGAACAAACAGGATCTGTCTGGCTGAGGTGAGAGCTGTGAGAGAGGAGAGAAGGGGATGCTGGGAGGGGTGACACTGAGCCTTGGCGATCCATGAGATGTGAGGGGAGGGGTAAAGGATGATACAAAGGGTCTCAACCTGAGAGCCATGAAGAAATAGGGAAAACTGGGAGAGGGGTGGGCAGGACAGAAGTTGTTCAGTTTGGGGAATGAGGCATTTGTGAAGTTTCTGGGACACTCAATTTGAAATGACTAATGAGTGACTGGGGATATAGGACAAAGGCTTAAGGGAGAGACTGAGGCTTGCTATGTTAATCTAGGAGCAATCTGCCGAGAGAGTCTCATGAACCCACAGGATCTGATGAGGTCACCGAGAGGGAAGAGAACAGAGCCTTGGGGCACACCCACATTACTGGGCAGGGCCTGGATGAAGATCCAGCAAAGGCACCTGAGAAGTGGTCAGACAGGTAGGAGGAGAACCAGGAGAGCCATGAAATCCCAGAGAAGAAAGATCTTTGGAAAGTGATGAGGTCAGAGGGCTGATGAGTGGGAGAAAAGGAAGTGAAGGCAGCTACTGTACATGGTTTTCTCAAGGAGTTTGACCACAAAAGGATGGAGGCACATGGGACTGTTCAGCAGGGACTTTGGAATAGATTTGGTCTGTGTGGCTGTGTGATGCCCATCAGCTCTGCCCAGCAGAGAAGGTCAGAATAATCCCTATGTGAACTGGTACTGTTGAGTCCTCCACATCAGAGGTTGGCAAACATGGGGCCCCAACCAGACTAAGATGGCACTGGGAAATATTTAACAAAATAAATGAAAATACAATAGAACTTAGATAATGCTAATATTTGCATGGGTCAGTGACCCTCTTTTATTTGGGTTTGATACCCCTGCTCCACATCATTCAACCAGCACCTAATGCCTCGCCTTTCTATGAATATCGCTCTCACTCTAAGATCCTGAATCAGCATCCGCTGGCAATTCTCTGAGGTTTCATAGCATTGGAGCTAGAACAGATCAGGAAATTGAAGCCCAAAGAGGTGAGGTGACTGGGCCAGGATCACACAACTAGCAAGTGCTGGAGGCAGTATTTGAACTCATCTCATTGACTCCAAGTTTAGACAATTGTCTACACAATGCCTGACACTTAGTTGGAGATTTGCTCATCTGCATTTCTGGAGTTTCCACATTGGGAGTTCCCACAGTGCCCCTTCCTTTCCCCCAAAACTGTTTACCAATGGAAATAAATCATTAAAAAGCATACTCAGAATAGAAAGAACTGGGAGCCAGCCTACTATTAAGGCCAGAACTAGGGACCTGCATTCCTCACTTAGGAAAGGACTGGAAGAATATCTTTATCTACTGTCCATAGCTATCCTTGGTTCAGACTTGCAAGACACTTGAAACGCTCTTAGAGCTAGCTGTTTGCAGCCCGTTCTAGGAGCTTAGCTCAAAGTCAAATCAAATCCACTGTTTTTTACCTAAAGCTGGGCCTGGATGGATGGACGTGCAGCAATCTGGAGAGCATTTGCCCCTACTACCCTGTGGGCACAGCTAGTTTTCTCCGCTTGGAAGGCAGTTAATAAAGGCTTATAGAACTGAATTGATACGAAACATTACCAAGGTTAATGTTTTTTCAGATGAAACACATGTCATCCCAAAGCCAAAGTGCATGATTTTTAGAAAGATGAATTAACTCTCCCAACCTCCTAAGATATGCAAAGGGTTTAACAGACATTCTCTCACATAAGCTTCATGACAACCTTTTGAGGTAGGTGCTAGTACTCAGCCTATTTCACGCATGATGAAACTGAGGCTCAAAGGGGTGAAGTGATTTGTCCAGAGTCACTCCAGCAGTAATTGTCAGGGGTGGGATCTGCCTCCAAGCCCACTACCTCATGCTCTTTGGAGTTGCCCAAGACCGCTAGCTCAGACACCTGATGATCCTCCTTTTCTCCTTTTTTCATCTCCTTTTCTCCCCTGGCCAGCAAGAGCTGGGATTTGCTTTATTCCTGTAGCAAATCTTGGAATCCTCCATTTTAAGGAAAAGTTCCCCAGCTTCTCTCTTCCTAAGCGCTAACCAAAGATGACACAATTGGCAACTGCGGTTGCCATTCAGAAAACACCTTTCCAAATAGCGTTAAAAACTGGGTCAAAAGGAAGAAATTATTAAGTTATCGACCAGACAAGCGTTTCCTAGCTGCTTCCTGGGAGTCTTCTAGAGTTACGGTTTTACATTTCTCTCTCAGAAGCAACTCAATTCCACAGCATCCTCTCCTCTCTAATCCCTTGCCTGTTACCAATCACATCTTATCAAACCCCAACTCTGGATCACTTCCACCACCTCTCTCCTTCACTCCTATTTGTGGCATCCTGAACGTAACAGGAGAAAATCACCTAACACATGCTAAGGAGGGTCACTACACTGAGAACCACTATCTTATTTCATCTGGGCCCTCACTGCAGCAAGGCAATCAATTCTACTCCTCCCACTTATCCTACTCCTTATTCCTACTTATTCCACTCACCTCAAAACCCACATGGCTCCCCTCCCCCACCCTCTCAGCTGAGATTTCCTTCTTCTTCCATCCTCTTTCTGCCTCCTCACTCAGATGACTTCAAGATGTCACTATCTCCTCTTTTACTCTATTCTCAGTTGGAAAGATAATCCCCCCCCCCTTGCCAAGGCCAATCTCTCTACATTTATTGGGATCCCATCCCCTCCAGTTTTCTCCAGCAGCCTGTCCCCTATATCATTCCCATGTTCTCCTTTTTAATTTCTCCCTCTCCACTAGCTTGCTCTTACCTGGCTATCCGCAAACAGGCCCATGTCTCCCTCATACTCAAAAACCCCCTCACTTGATCTGTGCATTCCGGCTAGCTAGCAACCTAAACTCTTCTCCCTTGAGCGGCTTCTTCCTCTAGTAACACCCTCTGCAACCTGACTCCTGAACCTCATCATTCAGCTGAAATTACTCTCTCCAAAGTGACCAGTGATCTCATAATGGGAAAACCCGATGGCCCTTTGTTAAACCTTGTCTTTCTTGACCTCTCTGCCGCAGCCTCAGACACTTGTCCACGTCCTCCTTCATTCCTTCCTAAATTATCATGACACTGCTCTCAGTCTCCTAGGCTGATGCTGGGCCATGCCCTGCCCCTTAACTGTGGGTGTGCCTCAAAAACCTGTCCTAGGCCCCCTTTTCTTTTCACTCAGTCCTTTCTTCATGATCTCATCTGGACCCATGGCTTCTCCATCTAGCCCTAATCTCTTTCCTGACCTCACCTGCCTTTTGGACATTTTAAAGCAGATGGATTTTAAGCATCTCAAATGCATCATGTCCAGAACTGATATCTTCCCCAAACCCAACCCCACCCCCCACCCCCCACCCCCAAATGCTGGCCCTTTTCCTACCTTCCCTACTACCAGCCACCCAGTGACCTGGGGTCACAATCTGGGTGTCATCCTGGACTCCTCCCGATCTCTTAATGCCCATACCCAGTGGTGGGATCCTGTTTGTGGAGGAACCGAGGAGGGAGAGGATAAAGTTGGAGTGTTAATTCACAAGTATTTCATGCCCAAACAAGTTGTATGAATAATACAAAATAGAAAATTGTTTTTAAAACATGGTATGAAAGGTCAGAGGAGAGAGGTCATTTCTTCTTACCCTCATGGAAAACTGCCTGCCATTGTTCCAGCTCTGCCATCCCTGACCCTAATCCTCACAGCCCCCATTGCCCCGGTCAGCTGCCAAATCACGTATTTCCGCCTTCCCTATGGCTTCCCACTCACTATCACATAACTACCACCTTAGCTCATCAAGCCCCTACTGGAAATATTCTAATAGCCTCCTCCTAATTGGTCTCACTGCCTCCAGTCTATCCTCACTCCAATTCATCCTCCATACAGTTGCCACAGTGATTACCCCAAAGTACAGGGCTGGATCACCCTACACACACATACACACACACACACACACACACACACACACACACATACACACACACACACACACACAGATACCCCTTCCAGGGGCTCCCTTTGACCTCCAGGATCAAACATAAAGTTCTTTCTTTACAGGCGTTCAAAGATACTGGGGTGGTTTGCCATTTCCTTCTCCAGCTCATCTTACAGATGAGGATACTGAGGCAAACAGGGTGAAGTGTCATGCCCAGAGTCACACAGCTAGGCCGTGTCTGAGGCCGGACTGGAACTCAGGTCTTCCTGACTCCCAGCTCAGTGCTCTGTCTCCTGCAGCCCTACTTCTGCCTTAGCTCAAATCCCACCTTCTTCAGGAGACCTTTCCTAGCCTGTCCCAGTCATGCCCCTTCCCCTCTGAGATACTCTCATCCATTTATCTGTTTAGATGGGCCTAGCTACTTATATGTTGTGTCCTACCATTTGAAGACGGTGACTGTTTGCCTCATCACAGAGGCTGGCATACAGAAACCACTTAATCCATGCTTTTGGATTCATTGAGTAGACACACTACCTCATAGACAGAGAGCTGCATTTCTGGCAGTCATGGGAGGAGGGGAGCAGAGACCTAGGAGGTCATCGAGTCTGACACAGGAGGGGGCTGAAGGGCCCCCAGGTGGTGTCAGGCCTAGTTTCCTCTGAAACATATTGCCCAGGCAGGGGGGGGAATTGTCTCTGTCTTACTGAAAACTCACTGAACTGAAGCGAGAGTAACCCACTGGACTAGAGAATCAAACCCCCATTCCCCAGTCCTTCATTTTTAACTTGGAGTCAATTCATCTTAAATACTTTCCACATTTGCTAGATAAACTTTGACCTTCCTTCTAAAAAAAGCTCTGAATGGTACTAGGAAGAAAAAATCTAGAGCCAATGTAATGAAATGAGGGTATTTCCATTCTCCTCCCCTGAAAGGAAGCCAAGAGCCAGCACCAGCCCAGAGACTGCCTGGCCCAACAGGATCAGACTGGCTGGCCTGCTACTGATCAAGACAAAAGAAAGGTCACCATTGGGAGCTGACCCTGAGGAAGAAAGGAATGGGGCAGGTTCAACATGGCATCTACGGTGTGTGCGCCTCAAAGACAGAATGGCTGAAGACCTGGGTGTGGAGGCTGGAGGACCTAGGTCCACTTACTAGTGGTGCGACCCTTGCCTGGCCAAGTGAGCTTTAGTTTTCTTGCTGGTAAAATGGGGCTAGAACCTGTGGTTCCTGACAGGGTTGTTGTGGGAATTCAAATGAGATGATACTGTGTATGTGAAGTATTTTGTAAACTTTAAATTACAATATAAATGCAAATTGAGCAGCTCAGTGGATAGAGCCCTGGACTCTAAGTCAGGAAGACCTGAGTTCCAATCTGGCCTCGGACACTTCCTAGCTCTGTGACTCTGGACAAGTCACTTCGCCCTCTCTGCCTCAGTTTCCTCATCTGTCAAGCGAGCTAGAGAAGGAAATGGCAAAGCACTCCAGGATCTTTGCCAAGAAAACCCCAAATGGGCTCAAGAACAGTCACACAGGCCTGAAAAACGACTGAACAGCATCCTAGAGCAGAAGGATGGAGAAGAAATGAGCACTTCCTTAACACACTGCTGTAGAACTCCCAGAGACAGTTGTTGTGCTTGTCCTTTGTTTTCGAAGAGGACCATGGCATCAGGGCCAGAGACAGTGCCCAGTAATGGAAAGAACCCTGGGTTAGGAGTCCAAACCCCAGGTCTTCCCCCTCAGTAGGTGGTGCCGAAAGTAGAACACTGGGCCTGGAGTCAGGAAGACCTGAGTTCGATTGTGGCTTCAGACATTTACTAGCTGTGTGTCCCTGAACAAGTCACTTAACCTCTGTTTGCCTCAGTTTCCTCACCTGCAAAATGGGCATGATACCAGTACCCACCTCCCAGGGTTGTT
>CM053628.1:4484957-4503552 GCA_028646595.1 Phalanger gymnotis | reverse complement strand
TGATCTGTTTGATGACAAAGCTGCAGAGTCTTCTAGCCAGGTACAACTCTCTGAATCCCCTTCTCTGTTGAGAAAGAAGCCAGTTAATGAATTTTCTCCTATAATGCAGACATCATACCATCATTCTCATGATCTGTTTGATGACAAGTCAGCTGCTGAGCCTTCTTCTAGGCAGGTACAAGGGTCACTACTCCCTAAATCCCCTTCCCTGTTGAGAAAGAAGCCAGTTGATGAATTTTCTCCTATAATGCAGCAGACATCATACCATCGTTCTCGTGATCTGTTTGATGACAAAGCTGCGGAGTCTTCTAGCCAGGTACAACTCTCTGAATCCCCTTCTCTGTTGAGAAAGAAGCCAGTTAATGAATTTTCTCCTATAATGCAGACATCATACCATCATTCTCGTGATCTGTTTGATGACAAAGCTGCGGAGTCTTCTAGCCAGGTACAACTCTCTGAATCCCCTTCTCTGTTGAGAAAGAAGCCAGTTGATGAATTTTCTCCTACAATGCCGATATCCTACCATCATTCTCTTGATCTGTTTGATGACAAGTCAGCTGCTGAGTCATTTTCTGGCCAAGTCCAAGGGTCACTACTCTCTGAGTCTTTGTTGGGAAGGAAGCCAGGCTCTAAGCCTGCTCCTAAATCGAAGATACCACACCACCAGTCTCCCGTTCTCCTGTTTGATGACGACTCAGCTGGTGAGTTTTCTTTTGACCTATTCCAAGGGACGTCACTCGCTGAGTCTTCTCTCTGGGGAAAGAAACGAAGTTTTTCTCCTACAGCACAGACACCATGCCGCCACCCTTCTAATTTACGTTTTGATGATGACGACGATGATGACGACTCAGCTAGTGTGTCATCTTCTAGCCTAGTCCAAGGGACAAGACTCTTTGAGTTTCCTCCATTGGGAAAGAAGCCAGACTATGCATTTTCTCATTCTCGATTTTCTCCTACAGTAAAAACACCACACCACAAGTCTCTGGGTTTGCTGTTTGAGGACCAGCGACCCTGCACATCTTCTACCCAGGTACAAAGGTCACAACTACTCTCCGAGTCCCCTTTCACGTTGAGAGCAAAGCAAGTTTTTGAACTTTCTCCTGTAGTGCTAACATCATACAGCCGGCATCTAGCATTACTGTTTGAGGGCAAGTCTACCTGGGAACAACCTCCATCAGTCCACCAAACACTAGTACCTACCACTACTTCTCTGATGAGAAAGAAACCAACCTCCAAGTTTTGTCCTTCCCCTACAGTACATCAAAAGTCTTTGGAATACCTAGTCAAGGACAGTTCAGCCTGTAAGCCTTCCTCTTCAAGGGTCCACAAGGCAGTATTCCCAGAATCTTCTCAAGGGGAAAAGATGCCAGAACAGGTGCCACCACCTCGCAAGTCTTTTGATTTCCCATTTGAAGACAAGTCAGCCAGTGAGTTTTCTTCCCGGATCCACAAAGCAGTAGTCTCTGACTTTCCTTCTTCACTAGGAAAGAAGACATTATATGAATTTTCTCCTTCCAAGGTACAGACATCACCACCCCAAAAGAGTTTTGGTTTCCTGTTTGAGGACCGGTCAGCCTCTGAGCCTTCTTCCCGAGTCTACAACCGTGAAAGCCCTGACTCTTCTCCTTCACCAAGAAAGAGGTCAGCTTTTGAGGCTTCTCTCCAGGAAGACACACGGCCGGGACCCTCATCTGCCAGTTTCCTAATAGAGGACGAGGAAACCCGTGATTATACTTCATTAGTATACAACAGGTCAGAAGTCTCTGAATCTCTTTCTCCAGTGGAAATAAAGCAAGACTTGCCTGTTTCTCCTGTTTCCCCTGCTTCGAGAAGGCAGGCGCCACCATACCCTAAGTCTCTCGATTTTGTGTTTGATGAAGAGTCAGCTGGTGAGACTGCCGACCTAGTCCAAGGGACACTACCCTCTGAGTATCCTCTGTTGGAGAAGATAAGGTTTGAATGCAAGTCTGTCCCTTTTCTGCTTGGGGAAGATACGAGCCCGGAGTCTTCACCAATCCACAGTATAACGCCCTCTTCCACACCTCCAGTGGGAAAGCTAGCCTCTGAGTTTTCTCATTCCCATGTGCAAAAGATGCCATACCACAAGTCTCCTGATTTACTGTGTGAAGACCAGTCAACACGTGTCTCTACTTCACCAGGCCACCTACTACTCCCTGGATCATCTTTTCAGTGTGAATCTCCTTCTTCCAAGGACCAGAAGAAGCTAGTTCCTGAATCTTCTTTCCCAGTGGAAAAGTCAGTTGCTAAGTCTTTTATTTCCCAGGTCCATTATCCTTCTGGGGATCAGAAGATGCCAAGGGGGGGGTCTCTTCCTTTCGAAGGCCCAGAGAAGCAAGTGTTCCAGTCTTCTTCGTCTCTGATGCCAGAGAAGCTTGCCGCTGAAGTGATTCCTTCCCAGGAGCCAGATGGTAAGTAGCCCTAGCTCCCACTCACTCCACCCCTTGTCCCAAGAAAAACTAGTCATTTTTTAAAAATTAATTTTATTATGTTTCTAATTAACAAGCATTTAATTTTTCTCCCTAATCCCACCCCCAAGTGAACAAAAAAACCCTCAAAAATATCCATAGTCAAATGAAGCTAATTCCATCATGTGCTGTGTCTCCTTCTGCATTTTTAATCCATCCCTCCTCCATCAGGAAGCACTTTGATTTTTGGTCCCCAGAGAGGCTAGTCTTTGTGATTCCCTCCTCAATTTTAAGTAAGCCATTCTCAACATTTTTTTTCTTCCCAGATGACGATGAAGATGACAAGAATGAGGAGGAAGAAGAAACTAATCTGTAAAGCCTCCCGAGTGAAAAGAAGTCAGTCTGCTGATGAAGCAAGTCAAGGAATCTGCCCAAGAAGAAGCAGCAAGTTCTAATCTATTCCCTCCCTACAACTTAGTTTAATTCATTTCAGCATACAAAATGTAACTTTTCAATTGGTCTCAATTTCTGGGAGGATTGCTTGTCTGTTCCTGCTCATCCATTTATGCATGTGCCCCTTTTAGAGATATAGTTAGTCTAGATTTTGGTCTGCTTATTCTACTTTGTTCACTTTACCCTATTTCATAATGGGTTTTCAGAATTCTCTGTAGTTCTTTCTCATACTTGTTCTTAATTGCATTGCAGTATCAAATGAACATGCCACAATTTATTCAACTATTCCCCTCTTCCATTGGAAATTTCACTTTGGGCGGGGGGCGGGGTGCTTTGCTTTGTTTTGGGTTTTTTTGACATCCAGTAATGCACCTCTGAAAATCTTTGAGCACATGGCTCTTTTTGTTCTTTTATTTAAAAAATCTTTTTCAGGGTTTATTTCCCAGTAATGGAATTATCTGGTCTAAAAGCATGGAGTCAGGGGATGGGGGGGATATTTTTTTTCTGCTTACCACCAGATTACTCTCCAAAGAATTTAAGTTTCCATGAGGATTGTTTGTTCTTTCTTACGCGTTTTCCCCTTTTAGAATTGTAGTCAGTCTATACTGTGGTGTTCTTTTTTCACTGTGCCCTATTTCATAATTTTTTTTGATATTTCTTTATAGGTCTCATACATTCTTAATTGCACAGTAGTATGAAATGAATATGCCACAATTTATTCACCCATTCCTCTTCTCCATTGGAAATTGTGGTTGCTTCCCGTTTTTTTTTTTGTTTGGGGGGTTCTGTAGTCCAAATAATGCAGCTCTGAAAATGTTTGAACAGATGGCTCTTTTTTGTTCATTTTAAAAAATCTTTTCAGGGTTTATTCCCCAATAATGGAATTATTCTGTGCAAAGGCATGAGCAGGGAGGAGGGAAGGGTAATTTTTTTCTGCCTACTGCCAAGTTGCTCTCCAAAAAATGTCTACAAGTTTATAATTTGACCAGCAATAACTGTCAATGTTTTCTCCATACCTGCCTGCCAGGAGTGAATTTCATTGCTTCTATTTGGTTTTGCCACTGTGATGCTTAGGAAGTTGTATCTCAGTTTTAATTTGCATATCTTTAAAGTTACATTTTTAAGTGAAAAGTACAAATTCCTGTTTCTTCTTTTCAGAACTGTCTGTTCATCTTTTTTTTTTTACCATTTACTTATTATGTGGCATGTTTTCCATTAAATATATTTAAAACATATTATTTTCCTTTGCATCTTGTCTTACTCACTTATAACAGGAAAGTTCTAGCCTTATACTTGGCTTTCCAGCTCATGGTGGGGATTGATTTCTTCGAGATTTTTAACTGAATTTGTACAAGTGACCACATATCTCAATGTCTTGTTCTTCTTGACCCCACCCAAAAATAAGGATGAAGGCAACCAGAGAGTCAGAGTCCCCCACAGCATAAAAGGTACAAGCAGAGAAGCTGGAGACAGAAGCCAAGGTCCAAATCAGAGAACTAGAAAATCACATTGTAGAGTGACAAGTGAAAAGACATGTTCTAGGCAGGTCAAAGATTCAGATACCAGGAAAGCAAAGAGAGCTCAAATTGCACAGTCCAAGACCATTTTGCAGCACTCAGCATCCTGAAGGTGGCCATGTGATGTCATGCCCAGGTGTGACATGCTGCTAACTGCCTTCTAAATTCACCTAAATGAGCTCCCTAGGGCCACCAGTAACATCTCAAAGTGGGAATAATAGGAGAGAAGTCCCAAGTCTCCACAAACCTTTTTAATGACACTATATCCTCTCTCACCCCACCCCTCCAATATTAAATGTACTCTAATCTAAAGCACTTGTTTAAGATCCAGAGGCAGATTTTTCCTCCCCAAATGTACCTCCTTCTCTTCTTTGTAAAGCAGTTTGACACATCGTGTTTCCCAACCTTTGATTTTCTGGAGACTTCTTTAAAATTTCTAAAGCGTACTTGGTTGGGGGGGGGGGGCAGGGATCAAAGTAATCCCTGAATAATAGCATTTGATGGGAACACTGAACATAAGGCCGGAGGTGGGCAGCAAGAGGAGGAAACAAAAAACTCAAGCTTTAGAGCTGCATTCCAAGACTATCTAAAGAATTGTGATCTATACACTCATAGAAGATAGTGCAACAATTGTTTATGCTTTAAAAATGTAACCATAAGGTACAGCTGTACAAAAGGAAAAAAAAAGACAGAACCTGGAGAGGGAGAAGAAAAGAGCCAAAACTCCATGAGTGTTTCATATGAAGCGCAGCACGCATGGCACTTTCAAAGTCTGTTTGAACTTTCGGGGATGTGCATGGCACAGTCTCTACCAGGCCCTGTATGTTCTTCCAGGAGATAAGGCATAAGCAGAGGCCTCCCCTATCATATCCCCTGGGATAATTCAGATACTCCTCATCCCATCGCAGAAGAGAACTTGACCCGATCTCTTTCTGAGAACCACAACAGTAGTATTATGACATCCCCGACATCACATGACAGTGTTTGTAAAAAGTATGAAATCAAAGAAATTGACTATATTCAATGGATACCAAAGTATTACACAAAACCATTCCGATCAACTTGGAACAGACTCTGGGACATTTAACATACTTACTTCCTGTTGTATTCAGGTATTTCTTTCCCTAGTTGTGTATAACATATAACCAGCCAAACTGGTCCAGGGAATCATGTCCACACTCAGGCAGGGAAGAGGATTTTAATCCCCATATTACATCCCCATGAACAAGAACACAAATGCTTCGTCCTGTATCAAAACTGCCTTCTTTCTGATAGTACTTTCATACCTGAACTTTTGGACTCCAAAAATGGAAATGAGTGGTAAGAAGTTCAGAGTAAGTGTTCCCCAAGTCTACTACTTGACCTAAAAGGACATAGAGGACATGGAAACTGTATTTAAGGGTCCCCCTTAGGGCCAGTGCTTATCGTCTATCAAAATGTCAACAAAGGTATAATCCACTAATTAGCATAAGGATTTCTCACCTGTCAGAGAATAGTATTTTTTGCTTGAATCCTATGACTTCAGAGGCACAAAACATTGGGTAATAGATTATATATGCTGACATGTAATTTAAGCCACTAGAAGGGAAGAGAAGGGGTCATCTAAGAGGAGTAGAATTCATTCAGTCATTTATTTCCATTTGAGTCCAAGCTCAAAATCCGGCCACAGTGTAAGGAAATGCCAAATTTAATAAACTTCTATTTTGAGGACATTTTTGTCCTTTGTCTAATTCCTATGCTCTACAGTGGGAGGAGACTTTGAAAACCACCTTACAGATGAGGCAGTCAAGGCTCAGAGAGTTATCCAAGGTCACTCAGAGCCACTGACAGAAGTGACTCCTAATCAAACTTTAAACTCCAAATCTGGTGCTCTTTCCATCATGCCTCACAATGTGGTCAAAATCTGAGTTTTGGACTTGAAATCAATGAGATTCAAGGAGTTTAGCCAGAAAAGGGAGAAGAGACATAACAAGGAGATGTTGAAGCAAGTTTCTTAGCAGGGAGAGTGATGGAAGAAGGGAACCATAGGAGGAAGATTTATTATTGTTCAGTCATTTTCAGTCATGACCCCATTTGGGGTTTTCTTGGCAAAGACACTAGAGTGGTTTGCCATTTCCTTCTCCAGCTCATTTTACAAATGAGGAAACAGAAGCAAACGGGGTGAAGTGACTTGCCCAGGGTCACACAGCTAGGAAGTATCTGAGGCCAGATTTGAACTCAGGTCTTCCTGACTCCAGACCCAGTGCTCTACACACTTACTGAGCCACAGAGCTGCTTAAAGTACAAAACCTATAAAATATTTAGATATCTATCTACCAAGACATACACAGAAACTACATCAGTACAACTACAAAACACCGCTAACAGAAATACATAACCTAAGTAATTGGAACACACAATTAATTGCTCATGGGTAGGATAAACCAACATAATAAAAATGACCATATTCCCTTACCAAGGGATTACCTTACAGAGCTTGAAAAAGAATAAAATTCATTTGGAAGAACAAAAGATCTTGAATCTCAAGGCACATAATGAGTGGGAAGGAAAGGGGCCTAGCAGCACCAGATCTCCATCTGTGCTACAAAGCAGCTAAGAGAGCAGTTGATCAGTGAGCCCAAAGAGCCCAGCTACTGAGGTTAAGAACTTACTATTTAACAAAAAGTCTTGGGAAAACTGGACAGCAAGTCTGGTTAGACTAACATCTCATACCACAGTACCAAGATATGTTCAAAATGCATTCAGGACTCAGACACAAGTGTTAATATCATCAACAAATTAGAGGACCAAGAAAGACATTCCTTTCTAAATCTACGGATAGGGGAATAGCTCCATTACCAAATAAGGGATGATAAGGTTCAAAGATTTCCAAGCTATATAAAAGAATTGTTTCAAATTTATAAGAATAAGAGTCATTAGGGGCAGCTAGGTGGCTCAGTGAGTAGAGCACCGGCCCTGGAGTCAGGAGGACCTGAGTTCGAATCCAGCCTCAGACACACGACACTTGTACTAGCTATGTGACCCTGGGCAAGTCACTTAACCCCAAATGCCCTGCCAAAAAGCAGAAAAAAAAGAATCCGAGTCATTCCCCTACAGATAGTCAAAAGGGTATGAACAAGAAATTTTGAAATGAAATTCAAGCTATCATCAGGCATATGAAATTTTTTTTTTCCAAATTGCTTATGATTTAGAGAAATGCAAATTAAGAGAATACTAACCCTACTTCACACCCATCAGTTATGCTGAAGCTGACAAAAGAAAAAAGAGGAAAATGACAAATGTTGGAGGGGGTGTGGGAAAATAGACACATTAATGAACTCTTGGTAGAACTGTGAAATGGTCCAGCCACACTGAAAAACAATTTGGAACTCTCTTCAAAAAGTTACTAAGTGACATAGTTACTAAGAATTCATAAGTACAAAAATATTTATAGCAGCTCATTTTTTGTAGTAGCAAAGAACTGGAAATCAAGGGGGTGCCAATCTATTGAGGAGTGGTTGAATAAGCTATCCTATATGAATGTAATGGAATACTATTGTGCCATTATAAATGACAAAAGGAACTGTTTCAGAGAAGTCTGGAAAGACTTGTATGAACTGATACAGACTGAAATAAACAGAACCAAAAGGACAACATTGTAAAGACAACTTTGAAAGACTTAAAAACTCTGACTGACAATACCCAACCATCATTCCAATTATGAAGCATGCTATACCTTACCCTCTCCTGACAGAGAGGTGACAGCCTCAGGGTGCAGAAGAACACATTTTTTAGACACCGCAAATGCAGTAATTTGTTTTGTTTGGTTGACTATGCCTATCTGTTACATGGGTTTTGTTTTTCCTTATTTCTGAACTGGGAGAGGGTAACAATTTTTTTGAAAGAATAAAGGAGGATTCAGGTCTGATAACAATAATGAGGAAAAGGAAGACAACAGCAACAATAACAATATCACAACTGTATATTTAACCTGGCTTTGGGTCATGCAGTTAAAAGCACAATCAACTAGAAAAGGGCTATTTTATGTCTAAAATTATTCCTCGTATATGCAGTAATTGTTTTGCTTTTCCAATGAATTTCTGGAGAAATGTCCTATTTCCACATGATAACGGGCCTTTTTGGTGACATAATGGGAGGTGTGTACTTAGACATTCAAATCCTGCTTCTGCCACTGTCTGCATCAACTTGGGGAAGTCAACGGATTTCTCCAAGCCTCAGTTTACTCCTCTGAACTCCAAGGTCCCTTCCAGTTCTATGTGTATCTTGTGACATTCTGATCTCCTCTTTCAGAAGTTGAATATCAAGGTATTATCCAAAATAACATGGCATTTGGTGGAGTAAAAGTCAGAACTACTGATCTGAAAATTCATTCAGTCAACAAGCCCTGTGTCAGGCAGGGCATTGTGGGAAAGCGCAAAGATATTTAAGACAAGATTTCTGCCCTCTAAGAGCTTGTAGCCTACAGATAGTTTTACTTTTACGCACACACACACACGGCTCCCAAGGGTATTTATGCTGCCAAAGAGAGTGCAGCAAGTTGCCAGTCATTCTAGTGACACTTTGAAAGGAAAGAAAGCAGGAGAAGGCAGGAGACCATGGACACTTGGCCCGCCTTGAACAAGTGACTCCTCTATAAAAGGCAAAGAGCAAGCTCCACGGGCATATATGGGCACAGCCTGACATCCTCTTCCCACCACAACCCATCCTGTTCCATGACAGGAACCATCATGTCATCTCCTTTGAGTCAGCACTTAGTCCAATGAGGAGAAATAAGAGCAAAAGCATCCATCTCCCACAAGGATAGCCTATTGTGCATTCTACATTCAGGCAAGCTCCAGGAAGGAAAAAGCCTCCCAGCAATCTGCAGATCCCAGAGGCAATCATACCTGAAAAAGACCACCCTTGCCACAAAGAGCAAGGTACCAGTCAGGGCTTAACAACTGTTAAGCAAATGAATGAAAAGTAGTTCAGAAGGTCAATCAGAAACTGAGATAAAAGGTACTGGGGAAAAATCTGAGGGAAGTCACTTTCTTCACCTTTGCTACTATTACCCTGCCATGTAATGATGAGTTCTACAAGAGAAAAACCTCCTTGCCTTGGGACCAAAGAGCTATTTTGTCCATTGGTGGGACAATATAGTAACTGCTCCCCTTTGAAATGAAGTTATTCAGAGCAAGTGGTAACATGTCGTTAATATGTTGTCCATTTCTCCTTATTGGAGGCCACTTTTATTTTCTGCTTTACAGCTTCTCCTGAAAAGTTCATAAAATCACAGGATTTCAAGCTTACAGATCTAGTCTAACTCCCTTCCATCTTACAGAGGGGTAAAATCAGGTCCAAAGAGATTAAGTGAGCTGTCCAAGGTCACAAGAGTCACAATAGCTATGATTTGAACCCAAATCTTATGACTCCCAAATCCAATGTTGTCTCTCCCCCATACCATGCTATGAGTTAGAGTACATCTAGAATCATATTTTTGCAAATATTTCCTTTATACTTTTGAAAACGTGCTCCCACAATCACCCAAAGGAAATTCCACCCCCTACTACCACACCACAAATAAACGTCACTCTCACAAACAGTGTTGGGAAAAGAGCACAAGGTGAAGGATTACAAGTAGGAATAACTGCAGACATCTGTAGGGCACTGGAAGGTTTTGGCCTCTAACAAGAAACCCTAAAACATCCCAAGTTGGATATGTTGCTATTTTTAATTAACTTTGATATTTTCAACTGGCACAGAAAATGATCATTTGAGAACCCTGGGAGGTACGGTACTATTATTCCCATCTTACAGATGAGGAAATAGAGGTTGAAATCCAGAGACTTGGCCATGGTCACAGGGTTAGAAACTGTAACAAGGTAGAATTGGATGCCAAGTGTTTCTGACTGCTACCCCGCACTGCCCATCTCATGAACTTGAGATATGCTAATAATAATGACAATAACATTTAGACAGAGCTTAGTATGTGCCAGGCTAAATACTTTGCAATTATTATGCCATTTGATCCTCACAACCACACTGGGAAGGTGTTATGATCATCATTATTAATTTTACAGGTGAGGAAACTGAGGCAAGTAGAGTTTAAGTGACTGTCCAAGGTCAGTCAGTTTCTGAGGCTAGATTTGAACTCACAACTTCCTGATTTCAGGCTAGGCATGCTATCCAGGTCAGAGTACTACATTTACATTTAGTATGCTTCACATTCTGCTCAATGCCTTAAGGACTAAATGATTCCAAAGGTCCTTTTCGATTAATTAAGTAGGTCCTGGGTTCACCCCAAACGATCTATCACTCAGCTGCCAAAAGAAACCTTCAAAGGCATAAGGTCAGACCATATTATAACCTGCTCAAAAAGCTTCAGTGACTCCCTACTGTCTCTGGGAATTCTGGGAAAAATACAAACTCTTCCACTTGGCAATCCAATTCTCCCTTACTTTTCCAGCCTCATTTTCACATTACTCCCAAACTAGATGACTTGCTGTTCCCCAAACTCAACATGTCATCTCTCCCATCACTGCACATTTGTATAGGCATCCTACAATCCCAGGAATCCAATCACTCTCCTTATCAACTTTCAAGATCCTAAGACTCAGCTCTTCCATACAACCTTCCTTGAAATCTCTTTCCTGGGCACCCTTCCAAGTTGTTCAGTTTCAGAACTGCCAAGTCATCCTCGAATCCATTCTCTCTTGCCTTGCCCCCAAATCAGTTGCTGAGTCTTGTTTATTCTACCTCCACAAAGTGTTTTGTAGCTATCACTTTCCCTACACCAAGACATGACTCTAGTGGAAGCCCTCACCACCTCAAGCCTAAACTATGGCCATAAGGCTTCCTGTTTATTGGGTCTCCATGCCTCAAGCATCTCCCCTGTCCCTTCTATCCTCCACTCAGAGGCCAAAGTGACCTTCTTCAACAACTCTGGATCAGTCATAAAGCAGGCTATCCACCTGCTCACAGAGGGGAGGAGCTCAAAATGAGACAGTTTTGGACATGGCCAATGCAGGGATTTTCGTTTGATTCTGCTTATTTGTTATAAGGATTGTTTTTCTTTTTTTTTCCTCAATTAGGAGTGAGGGAAGGGAGAAAAGAGAAAGAGTAGGAAGAGGGTGGGTCTCCTTCCAGAGATGATACTAACAGAGATGATACTAACAATGGCTAGCATTTATATTGTGCCCGTGTGCCAGGCACTGTGCTAAGTGCTTTACAAATATTAGCTCATTTGATCCTGGGAGGTAGGTGCTAATATCGACCCTATTTCACAGTTGAGGAAACTGAGACTGACAGAGGTTAAGTGACTTGCCCAGGGTCACACAACTAGTATGTATATCACAACACAGAATTTGAACTCAGGTATTCCTGACTACAGGCCCCATACTCAATTTACTATACCAGGGGTGTCAAACTCAACTAGAAAAGGATCACTATGGGCAGCACACTGACTTAGAAAACCAGGAATTAACATTATCTACACTGTGTTGTATTTTAATTTATTTTGTTAACTATTTCCCAACCACGTTTTGGCTGCACTAAAGAGTTTGAGGGGGGTGGGAGGGAATGAAACTCAAGCCACTCTGAACATGGTAGTGTTCTACAGTGGTAAGAAAAATTGAGATCTCTCCTCACTCTGTCTCCCTACCCCCTTCTTCTCTCTCCTGAAATTTCCTAATTTTTTTTATAATTGATACGATTTGTTTGGACGCTTCTAAATTGAGACGCAAAGCCTAGAATCTGCAAAGCCTAGATTCCCTAACACAGTGATTCCAAGAGCCCAGGCATGTAGCTTCCCACTCCCACTTGGGCTGGTCTCCCATTCCTCACAGAAAGGAGGTCATACTCAGCCCAAGACTCTGCCCAGCTGGACTTGAATTCTGGTTCTGTTTGGTCTTTTGCATTTTGGAGTGGTCAGTATTTCCAGGACTGTAGCCAGAAGCCTTGCTACCTCTCTGAGCAATGCTCCAACACACTCAGCCCACTCCTGTTGACACCATGCTTGTACACGTCTTCTCTCCCTACCCAACTGAAGTTTCAGGGAAAGTAGAGGTAGTGTCTAAGGACACTAAAACTGAGAGCAGAGGGATTCTCCCAGCCCTCTTGCCCAACAATATCTGTTGCTCAGGCTGACTCACCTTTGCCATGCCCTACAATGATGGAACTAGGCAGCCCTTCCCTAAGCAAGAATGCTCATAGCCAGGTTTAACATGATCACACCTCTAGTGGATGGAGTGCTGACCTAAAGGCAGGACGACTCCTCTTCCTGAGTTCAAATCCAGCCTCGGATACTTCCTATCTGTGTGACCCTGGGCAAGTCACCTCACCCTATTTGCCTCAGTTTCCTCATCTGTAAAAAGAACTAGAGAAGGAAACAGCAAACCACTCCAGTATCTTTTCCAAGAAAACCTCAAGAGGGAGTCACAGAGAATCACACAAAACTGAAAAACAACTGAAACAAAAACAAAACAACAAAAGTCCAACCCCTTTATTTTGTAAATAAGGAAACTGCAGCTTTGGGAGGGAAATGACTTACCCAAGGTCACAGTAACAGTAAGTATCAGAGTCAAGATTCCAACCTAAGACTTTTAACTCCAAAACCAGTGTTTTCATTGGAACATACTGCCCCCACTTCATGCTACAGTAGTAGCAAGTGAGGCTTGAAGGATACAGGTTTCAAATTGCAAGAGTAAGGCTAGATATTATATGCCCTTGAAATCAAAACTGCAAAGCAGGGGCCAAGCACTGACTGGTTCGCCACTATGCATGTTTGAGCAGTTGGGACATGCCTCTCACCTTGTCTTCTCCTACCTCAAACATACAGCCTTCTGCCCACAGTTCAGTAAAATGTCAATGACAATAATGTGCGTGTCTCTCCGAAAAAAAAAAAAAACTGGGCCTCGGCTTCCTCCTGTATAAAATAAGGATAATCTATGAACTATGGCCACATTCACCCCAAGACAGACGGATCTACTAGCAGCAGGCAGCCTCGCCTGCCCTCATCCTTCCAACTGTCTCTTGGATTAGCTGAGATTTGGAAGAAGCCAGGAGCTAAGAGATGAGGAGGGATAGAGCTCCACAGGCCCAGCCAGAGATACTCTTGTATTCTAAGAACATGAAGAAGGCCAGCGTCACCAGGTCACATAATATATGCCAGAGAATGAGATGTAAGAAGACTAGAAAGCAAAGGGAGCCTCTGGAGTGTATGGAGGAGTGTTGGGGAGGTGGGGTGACAAGGCAGACAAGAGGAGGCTGGGTTGTAACGGGGAGAGACTTGGACCAACTAGAAAGCTATTGTAATAGTCCAGACAAGAAACAAAACCCTGAGCCAGGGTACTGGCTGTGTGAATGGAGAGGAGACATAATTGAGAGATATTGTAAAGGTAGGAACAAGGTGTGGCAGCAGACTGGTATGAGGAGTGAGAAGGGGGATGAGGTCAAGGGTGACACTGAAACAGTGAGTGTAGGGGACAGGAAGATGGCAGTATCCTCAATGGTAAAGGGGAAGCTGGGAAGAGGAGGGCGGGAGGCAGAGGGGAAGATCGATCAGAAAGATGGCGAGTTTCATTCTGGACATGTTGAGTTTGAGATGTCAGACTGTGATATGAGACTGGAAGTAAAAGACAGAGGTTAGTGCTGAATAAGTAGATTAGGAAATTATTTGCATAGAGATGCTCAAGCTGATGGCCCCCAAATTGTTTCTGCTTCACCTGTTAGAAAATTCGGGGTATTTAACCGAGTGCTCACGTGTCTGTGAACTGTGACACAATAAGCAACCAAGAACTAGGAAATCACATTCATTACCTGCTCTTGGAAAGACTTAGACCAAGGTCAACCTCCTGGATAGGGTGTTGGTATTCTATCTCGTTCCCAAGCTTCTCTCTTTAGTAAGATTTCAACACTTGCGATCTCCTAAGAAAATGAGACCTCGGCAGACAATGGTTACCATTTTCCCATCTATGATGTGCAATTGTTCCAGTTTGGCCCAACACAGAAGCCAGCGCACAAAGCACATGTTTGCTAAAGGCTAAGAACAGTTACAGAAACACCGATCTTCCAAACTGTTATTCACACGCCCACGTAAGGATCTGATTAGGAATAAAAAAGGGAAAAAAATCAAATCCAAACCCGCATTGATGGATGCAAGATCTTAGAAATAGACTTTGTATCTCTGAAGTTGGCAAACAGCCCTCCTCTCTGCTTTAGCTTCCTAGAAATTCACATGGACATGGGAAGTATGGGGCAGTGGAAATGAGTGGTGACCTTGCATTCAAAGGAACTGGCTCTGAATCTTTGCTCAGCCATTTGTTTCCTAGATGTTGTGGACAAATAAGTTCCCTTCCCTTTGAATCACTAATTTCTCCATCTATAAAATCAGAGTCACCTGATGCCCCTTCCAACTGTGTACGTACGAACCAGCCTCTGAACTGTCTACTTTTATATAACGTTTTACAATCACCAAGTTATTTCCCACATATTATCTCCTCCAAGACTCCTAATACCACTTTACAGCATTTTACAGATGAAGAAACTGTGACAAAAAGTAAAGCAACTTGCTCAAAATCCCTTAATTTAAGTGGAGTTAGAAGGAACAAAACTCCAACCTCCTGCCTAGCCAGGTCACTGCTTTTGATGTAGGAGTTACTTGGCCAGAATCCTTATCCAGTACAACTCTAATTCTAGTGTCATTGACTCTAGCAGAAGGCAAAAATATTTTTGTGATCATTGTCGCTGTTGTTACTGGCCAGAAAGATTGTTTTCCAAGTGTTGACCCCCCCCCCAATAGCTCAGAGATTCTTCTTGCTGATAGATCTGTTTCCGTCGGTCTCGGTTTCTTTCAACCATGTCCCTTAGCTTTCAAACACAAAAAAGGGCCAGAAGCCCTGAGCAGGTTTCTTTTGCGTGGACTTGACTGCTCCAAGACATGTTTGATAACTCTAAAAAATCCCCTAGGTGGACCAAAAATGCAAGCAATGTGGAACAAGCATCGGAAAGAAGCTTTTCACCTGACTTCCCTTCTGCAGACACAAGATCCACGGGCTGGGAGGGCAGACCCACATGGAAGAGCTCAGACATTCACAAAAGTAGCCAAGAAGCTCCTCTGTTGCCTGCCTGTCACGGGCCAGCTTTCACAGTTCCATGCCTCACTAAAGGCACTATAAGGACTGAACAGTCCCGGATCCCAGCTGTTCTCTGTGTCAGAGAGTCTGATTAAGAACCCTAGGGCGTCAAGAGGTCAACGGCGATCTATTTTGCTCAGAGTGAACTATGGACTCGAGCTTCATCTCAGTTCGATTTCAAACCTCTGCTCCCCAGACTTGACTTGACAACTGATACTCCCATGAACTCCTTTCACCCTGACCTGAGCATCCTCCCAGCCCTGGGCCAACTTGACTATGACAGCACATGTGTTTTGTGGGCTCCTAACAATCACAACCCAAATTCAGGGGCTCTGGCAACACTGGAAATGGAAGGTCCTTAAAGCAGAAACTGCCAAGTGGGAGAGACTGAACTTCCAGGAAGAGAAGCAGGGAATGTGCTCTCAGCCCAGTATTTCCCACAACAAAAGCAGATAGACATGCCACTTACATTCTTAGATCTTAAGATCCTACACTTTGAGCTGGAAAAGACAAATACATCATGGGACTAGTCAACTGGAAAAGCATCCTCTTAGCCTGATGGATCACTGGCTTCCTTTGGGGATAGTTTGGGTTTGCCTCCTTTTCTGGAGAATCAGTGAACATGAATGAGGATGGGCAAAAAACTATAGAGTTTTTGAAAAACTTTTTTTTTTTAATCCACAGCCACTCTGCTCTCTTGGAACCCATATTTTATGCCACATCCATCAGTTCATTTTGCTATTGTAGGAAATGCATTTGTTTCCATTAATAAAGGGGGTCAATAAGGTTTTCCTTCAGAGCAGCAAAAACAGGTTCAAAACCTTAAACTAAAATCTAACGGAAATTCATTTTTTAAAGGAGACATGATAAAGGAGTTTTTAAAAATTGCAAATAATTATTAATTTTTCAGTTACCTTGGGGGGGGGGGACATTTATTTAATGCAACCACCATAAGAGAATCTGTGATCAAGCAGAAAGGTGGTACCATTTATTTTTATTATTTCAAATAAGCACTCTAGGCTAAAGTATGCCTTTGATAATGGCAGCACTTCAGAAAAACAAATGCTGCAATTAAATTCAGAATTAAATGAAGGCTGTGTCTCCTGACACAGGACAAGGAGACTGCCAATACCTGAAAAATCAGTATCTTAAATAATACAACTCCCTTTCACAAAGTGCTTCTAGATGAGGAAGAAGTGTTCAGTCACTTTTTCAGTCGTATCTGACTCTTTGGGACCCCATTGGGGGTCAGCAAAGATGACGTAATGGTTTGCTATTTCCTTCTCTAGTTCATTTTACAGATGAGGAAACTGAGGCAAACAGGGTGAAGTGACTTGCCCATGGTCACATAGCTAGCATGTATCTGAGGCTGGATTTGAATTCAGGTCTTCCTGACTCCAAGCCTGGCACTCTATCCACTGCATTACCTAGCTGGCCTCCTCTGCTTATGGCATACCAATTATTGGGATCGCAGTTACAGAGGATCATAAATTTAGGACTAAAAGTGACCTTTGCCATTACTTCAATTTTATCCTCATTTTAGAGAGGAGGAAACCAAGGCCCACAGTGAAAGAACTTGCCCAAGTTCACCACTAAGTAAACAGCAAGGCCAAGCTGGGATTCTGAGACACCCATCCAAAATACACGAGGAAAGGAGAAAATGAGGAATACGAGGGAATAGAATGCCAAAATGAAGATTTTTTTTGTTATATAACTTTATTACATATTTAAAAGGAGTAGCAAGTTGCATGTAATAGATTGGCACTTTCACGTACAATCATCTTTCTTTCTGCTCTACTATGTTATGGAAATGTTTGTCTTATTTCTTAAGTTTAGAATAAAATAAAATGAGAAAAGGTAAAATCGAGAATATCAAATAAGGTTTTTTAAACTATATTACCACATCGTCTGTTTTAAAAATACACAAAAGGATGGAAAGTCCATTGTTATATGTCTCCCAGCTCCTTTTTGGACTCTCCAGACTTCAATATTCTGCATCTAGAAACTTATGGAAACTTTTTCCACTTGGGACTTCTATCAACATCTAGGACCCTCTCACCCTAAAACCACATTGGCCCCCTTATTCCAGCTTGGATCGTGCTTTCGTTCATACTCACTGGACATGGTGGGAAGATAGAATAATACTTGCTTAGTATTCCAGGCTCTCTCTCCACCACCAACATTTGTTAACTTCCTGGTTCATTCAACATGTGTTTTTCACCCATTCAAGTCTAGATGTTGTCTATTGACCCCTGGGACATTCTTTCATAGTCAACAAATTTAGGGCCTACTTCCAAACTGAAGATTTTACAGTATTCATTAGGCTTTTAGAAAAAAAATGCATAATGGGCTAGTCATGGGTCAAGAGCTAAGTCGTTAGTGTGGTGCAGTAGAAAGAACACTGAATTAAGTCACTTAAGTCTCAGCCTCAGTTTTTTCATCTGTAAAATGGGGGGGGCAGGATGGGAAGGTTAGACTAAATGGTCTCTAAGGTTCCTTCTAACACTACATCTACGATCGTATGACTTTTGAAACTGACCCATGGAAGTGGAAAGGCCCAATCGTTCTAGGAGAAAGCTAATCTCTGACTTTCGGTGAGGCTCAGCTTCATCAGTGATTCCAAGATTGATGGGCAGAGCGCCATCTAAGAGTCCCACTACCCAGAGCTCTGCCATGTGTACCCCCTTCCCAGAGCTGAAGTAAGAGGATTTTTTTAAATTTATTTTTGACATGTTTGGTTTTCAGCATTGATTTTCACAGGCGTTTGAATTACAAATTTTCTCCCCATTTCCTCCCCCCCCCACTCCAAGATGGCATACATTCTGGTTGCCCTGTTCCCCAGTCTGCCCTCCCCTCCGTTGCCCCATTCCCCTCCCATCACCCTTTCCCTTCCTCTCTCCCCTCTTCCCTTCCCATCCACCCTCCCTAAGAAGTCAAGCAATTCAACATGGGCCCCATGCATATCATTATGTATAACCCTTCCACAATACTCATGTTGTGAAAGACTAACTATATTTTGCTTCTTCCTAACCTATCCCCCTTTATTGAATTTGATCCCTTGACCCTGTCTCTTTTCAAAAGTGTTTGT
>CM053628.1:4455845-4484457 GCA_028646595.1 Phalanger gymnotis | reverse complement strand
TCTCCCAAATTGCTTATAGTTTCAGCCTTCATTCCTAAATCACGAACCCATTTTGACTTCATTTTGGTATATGGTATAAGATATTGGTCTATGCCCAGTTTCTGCCCTACCATTTTCCAATTTTCCCAGCAGTTTTTGTGAAATAGTGAATTCATCAGGACTCCAAGACTGCCTGGGACTAGTAACTTTTCACTCAAAAAGGGACTCAGTTTCCTTCTCTGTGAAATGAGGAGATTGGATCAGGTAACCTCTACCAGGTCACCACTGAGGTCCCTCTTAGCACTAAATTCCATGATCCTAGGAGACATTAAATTAAATGGCTCCTAGATCTAGCCAGAAGATGGTAATATAAGCCAAAGATAGCGTGGCTGCTGTGGGACAGGTGAGGCCAGTACAGGGCTGGGGATCCAATCAATACGTGAAAAGACAGCATTTCACCCAAAAAGCTAAAGCTTTCAAGTCCAGTGTACTCTATCCTAAGCAGGCACATGAGCTGTGTAGTGTCATCACTTTTTGCCCACTACTAATGGTCCTCTTTAGTTATATCACATGAATAACTTAATATATTACCTGGACAGTTTCAGTGATGCTGTTGGATGCGTTCAACAAGGATGAAAACAGTATGGAGGTCAACTACTGCATTGACAATAAATTATCTAACTTGAAAAGGCTACAAGCCAAGACTAAAGTGGAGGGAAAGCTGGTGCCCGACTTTTTGTTCACAAGTGATTGTGTGCTCAATGCAGTCTCTGAGGCCGAGATGCAACAGAGTAGATTCTCTGCCACTTGTGCTAATTTTGGCGTGATGATTAACACCGAGAAAACAGAGGTTCTCCACCAACCAGCACCACATCATCCATATGTGGAGCCACAGGTTACAACGCATGGAGAAATTCTGAATGCTATGGAGAAGTTCACTTACCTTGGCTGGATACTTTCCAGGGATGTCCACATAGATGATGAGGTTGACACACACACTGGCAGAGCCAGTTCAGCGTTTGGGAGGCTCCAAAGGAAAGTGTGGGAGAGAAGAGGCATAAGGCTGCCTACCAAACTGAAGATCTACAGAGCTGTTGTGCTGACCTCATTGTCGTATGCCTATGAAACCCAGACAGTTTACCAGTGCCGTGTCAGGAAACTGAGTTGTTTCCATTTGAATTGTCTTAGGAAGATTCTGGCACCTGGCAAGATAAGGTACCGGATGCTGAGGTCCTCTCTTGAGCTGAACTGCCAAGCATTCAAACTACTGCAGAAAGCACAACTCTGATGGGCTGGACACGTTGTTCAAATGCCAAATGTACCTTTGCCTAAAAGGAAGGCGATCACATGGAGGTCAGGAAGAAGCTATGCAAGGACACCCCCAAGGTCTCTCTGCAGAACTCTGCATTAGATTGTGGGATACAGGAGACACCGGCACAGGACCGCCCAGCAACGTGTGCCTGTATCTAAGAAGGCACCATGCTCTATAAGCCAAGCAGAATGGCAGTGGATCAAAAGAAATGTGAGATGTGCAAATTTAGAGCCATCTGCACTCCAAATGTTCACACGGACTCTTGTGCTCGACCCACAATAAAGCCTTCTGAGCCCATGTTGGTCTGATCAGCCACAGCTGGACACACTGTACACTGACCCCAACATAGTGATGCCATTTTGGTCCTCTTCAAGCATGAAAGACAGAAAGCAATGAACCTGAACAAAATCACTGAAAAGCTTGGCATGGGGAGATCCAAGCCATTATCCCTCCCTGGGTCATCTCTCCTCCAAAATACAAAGGGTTTTTAGACTACATTAAAGCTTTGTGGGCACAAACAAGCTTCACATATTTCAGTGGAAATTCCAGCGCCCTGAAATCTAGAGACCATATTTTAAAAAACCAAACTACTTTTCTCCTCCTCCCCCACAAGCTGACTGTGAATAGCATTTCCTACGATTGTCCACCCTGTAAGATTCTACTCCATCCTGCATCCACACCTGCTAACTAAATCCAAGGCAAGCAAACTATTTCCGGCATGCTGACTTTCCCAAATCCGTTTTAATTTAGTAAGAGTATAGAAAGTTCCCCTCTCATCTTTAAGGGCGACATTTCTGGAGGACTGGTCATTCATCTGGGGTCATGAGGAGTAGCAATTTCTACTTTAACCACCACCAAGATCTTGCATAATACCATCAAAGGCAGTAACTGTAGCTTTTCTCCAACCCAGCAGTCACTGCTAAATACTTTCCCTCAGGTTAACTTGTTGTGTAGAGCAGCAGTGGTGCCACTGAAAGATTTTGAAGAATTCAATTCAGCAAGTATTTAAGACCTACTGTGTGCCAGGACATTGGGCTAGATGCTAGGAATCCAAAGAACAGCCCCTGCCATCCAAGAGCTGACACTTGCCAGAGAGCAGAGGAAAAATGAAATAGAAAACATGTACGCTATGGAAAATGGGGGTGGGGTGGGGGTGCCTAACATCTGGGTGAATCAGGCAATGAGCTTCAGGTGCTGGACATGTGCCAGGCACAGCTGTAGGAGAGGCACCTGAGCTGAGCTTTGAAGGGATTCCAAAGGGGGTGGGGAGCATTCCAGCCTGTAGAGCAGACACAGAAGCAAAAGTTAGACAAAATGTCATCTGGACTGGGTTGGCTGGAAAGTAGAATTTGTGAACGAGAATCACGTGAAATACAACAGGAAAGCTAGGTCAGACTGTGAAGGGCTTTCTGAGAGGCAACAGGGGCCATCGATGCTTCTTGAACAGAGAAGAAGACACAGGCAGCTTTGGTGACCACGGAAGACCGGCCAAGAAAGGCTGGAAGCAGGAATTTGGAGGCTATTGCGACAACCAAGCTAAGGGGCCTTTGGCATCAGACCACCTCACTTTGTTTCCTTTCTCAGTCATTTCCTGGTTACTGGCAGGAAGTCTTCTAAACTCACTGAACTCAGTTTCTTCATCTGTAAAATGAGAATATCTGTGCGACTTGTCTTAACAAGAGGCTGTAAGGCTCCAACACAATAATACACATGGCAGCATTTTGTAAACCTAGAGCTTGATTAGGGTGACAACAGGACTACCCAGTGGCATGCCCGAGTGGCAGACAAAGCCTTTGTGACACATGGGACTTCAATCCTGTGAGGCTTTGGTTAGCCTCATTTTGTAGATGAGAGTGAGTTACTTGGTCCACAGTCACACAGCTAGTAAGGGCAGGAGGCAGGATTTGAAGCCAGTTCTGTCTCCTGATTGCCAGTCCAGGGTTTTTTCCACCACCTCCTACTGCCTCTCTATCACAGTTGGTTAAGGAATGACAATGCTCCAGCTTTGCTAAGACATGAAAAATATTTGAAAGCAATTGTAGTTCCCTAAATAGTCAGAGGCCTTTGGAAATCAGCTCATCTAAACTGCCCACTTTGGCCTTTCCCCTGCACTTCTGCCTTCTTGATGGCATAATGCTCATTCCATATTTATGCTCATTCCCCGTGCCCATACGTCAGCTCCCTTGAGACACCCTGTTTTGAGTGAACCATTCTAGCTCAGACTTACATTCGTGTCCCATCCACAGAACACTCAAGCAGGGGCAGGTGTGAATTACCAGGGGAGACAAAGGAGTAGCAGACTCTCCACTGGCAAGACATCGCTTTGATATTTTCTTACATTTACTCCATGACTTTATAGGATACTCTGCAGCTGCAGAGAAGAGAAGGAGGCACCCTTGGCAAACATTTTGGAAGTCTGTTAGACTCAGAGGACTGTGCTAGGCACTGGAGGAGACACGAGGCTTAGCTCTGGCCTGGTCTGTGCCCTCCAAGAGCAGACAGCCTAGAAGAGAGGATAAGACCCCAGAAACACCATTCTGTTGCACTCTTTCTAATTGGTGCATGTGTGAAGTGATCGCAGCACCTCACAGGGGCTCCCTGACACTGGAAGAGAAAAGCCATCCACATGGTTGGGGAAGGGGGAGCAGGTGGGGTGCAGAGGGCCAGGTTCCTGTGAAGGCTGCATGGAGGAGCTGGTCTTGACAGGATAACTAGAAATCCAACAGACGAAGGACATTGAGAATGGGTTTCACGAACAAGGAAGAGCGAGTATGAGCGAGACGGAGGAGACAAAGCAGTATAATATGCATGCAGGGGAGCCAAGAAGACACAGAATTGAGAATATGAGACATGGCTGGCAAGGGAGGCAGGAGCCAGACTGGGGGAGGCCTCGAATGCCAGAATCTTACTTGCTAGACAGTAGGGAGCTGCTGAAGGTTTCTGAGCAGAGAGATGACAGAAGAGATCTAGGCATATAAAAAACCAATAGAAAGAAGGCAAATTCTGGCCAGTCCTGCGTGATGATTCTACTGAACCTTTTGGAAACCTTGTAGCAATGCCAACAGTGGCCCATGATACATACTTTGGATTCCCATAGCACCTGTCTGCTGAGGAGCTAAGCCACGCATAGATCTCATTTATCCCTTAGAAAACAGATGGCATGCTCTCCAAAATGGTAAATCCAGATGGCAACCCGGACAGCCTCAATGGTCTCCTTCAGAACAGCAGCTGGTTCACAGTGCAGAGGGCTTTCAAATGCAGCTCCTTTGACTTTGCATGCCCGCCTTTTTCCAATAGATGGCACTACCTCCAGGTCACAAAGAAAACTTGGGAAATTTATCAAAGAAGATTCTGTTTATTATATAACGTCAAGAGGTTTACTAGGCCACTGGCTGTGTTCTGAAGTAAGTAGCTCTGATGTTTCAATAACTCAAGGATCTTCCATTGTTTTCTTATTGTGGCTATTCCCTCTACTGACATAGACTGAAATCCCTGAACAATTCAGGAAACAAATTTCTTATGCCGGTATGGCCCAAAACAGCCTGGTAATGGACCTGTCTGAACTGTCTGACCCTCATAAGACACACAGTCCATAATTAAATGTAACAAAATTCAATGTTGGCGGGGCTGTAGAGAAACAGATCCATTCAATCATGGCCAATAGAATTGCAAACCTGTACAATCTTTGGGGACAATAATCCAGCAGTCCATGGGAAAGTAATTAAAGCTTCACTACAATGATAGGTACTTCAATCACTTATAATTACATAATCATTACAGTAACCACATGACCTGAATAACTGGCTCATTGTTTCTGAGAGTATCCATATCTTTAGCTTTATTGTTGTTCAGCGGGTCCATTCTTCTGTGAGCCCATTTGGGGTTTTCTTTGGCAGAGATACTGGAGTGGTTTGCCATTTTCAGCTCATTTTACAGATGAGGAAACTGAGGCAAACAGGGTATAGTGATTTGCCCAGGGTCACATAGTAAACGTCTGAGACTGAATTTGAACTCAGGTCTTCCTGACTCCAGGCCAGCCCCTCTATCCACTGCACCACCTAGCGACCACTTAGCCTTATTACCATAAGTTAAAATAGAAACACAATCAATTTCTTCCCCAAGCTCTCCTAGATCACAGAGCAGCACCCTAACTCCCACAAGACTGGGTACAGAGAGGGTGCGGGGTGCCTCGAGTCTTTATAAACTCCCTTTTAATTCAAAAAGGAGGCAAAGTTAGTAAAAGCAAAAGCAAAAGGTTCTTGAAAGAAAACCAGGTTGAGTGTGGGGCCCAGAAGGAAGGGAAGGGAAACTGGTTCTTACAGATGATTTCCAAATACAGTCTGCACTAAGACACCTTCTTTTCAAGGGATAGCCATTCTGCCCAAATCCTCTGCACTAGGAGCCAGCTGAAGACTAAGGAAAGTAAACATGCCAGAAACATTGTGACTGCTTGTCCTTGTTGTTTTCTGAAGCAACAATTCATGGGCAAAAACCACCAGTCACCCACCTTCGGTTGGAGCCATGGCTTTCCCAAAAGCATCTCAGATAAAAAAAAAAACCTCCACTCAAGCCAACATTGTAGCCAAGGTTGCAAGGAGCTCAAAGACTTTGCCCGGCACCACGCCCCCGCACCCCCACCAGACACATCTTTCAAACTTTCAGAGCCATAAGCCAGGCCCACACTTTCCTCTCAGGATTCCCTCCCACCCAGAGAAAGGATTTCTTCATTAGTGAAAGTAACAAATGCTTCTAATCTTCCCTTCATTTCAGCAGGCTACCTTTTTCTCCCCACATGTTTGATGCAGCCATTAATTCTGAAATTGTCTGGATATAAAGTTTGGCTTCTGTATCAAAAAATAGGAAGAGAAAACAGCTTTGCACCCAGATTTATATATGATGGGAGTTCAATCACATAGGCTCAGAAGCATATCATATCCGCAACTTCCTGGAACAGTTAAGGAACAGTTTAACAGTTAAGGTGTTGACCAGGCTGCTGACTAACCAATGCTTTGACTTCTCTCTACATCAAAGTCAACAAAAATCATGGCTTTAGCACTTGGGCATTATCACTAACCAAACCGTACCCTCTTTTTAGTAACCAGCCACAGGGGGTCAGGTCCTGGGACCTTGGGGCTAAAGGTAACTTTCAGGTTTCTGACAATGCACTAGATAACGATGTCGTGGCGGTAGAAACACTGGAAAATTGAATTCTAAACCTTCTTAGAAAAGGATAAGTGTGTGACCTGGCACCTCTGGCCCTGTTGGTCACTGTACCCACCATGGCCCCAGTATAGTGAACTCTGGTTCAGTGGGACCTGTGACCTTTTGAGAGGTTCTCCTTTTGGACTTTTCTAAAACTGCTCATTCCTTACATGACTTTAGCATATCCTGCCTCCGGCCCACGGCGTGACTGTAGGCAAATCACTTAACCCATCTGATCCTAAGTTTTTACCTCTTTATAATAGAGCCGCCACCTCACAGAGCTGTTGTGAGACTCAGCTTAGAACATGTTGGGCTGGGAAGAGCTTAGCAAAACTCAAAATGCTCTAGAACTTTGAGCTATCTCCAGAAATAAACCAAGTGCAAGGATTAGCCTCTCTATTCCTTAGCCCCTCAGTGTCCTCATCTGTAAATTGAAGAAGTTGGCTAAGATGACCTCTGAAGTCCCTTTCACAGCTCTCAATCTCAGGACGGTGCTCTCAAATTGAGGACTGACTTGGGACTGGTCTACTTGTAGGTTTCGTTTAGTTTCACCCAACTATGTGGCTCACTGGCCCGAGAAAGCTCTAGCCCTAGTGGTGACTGTCTTTGGACACAACTTCCTGCTTTCTTCCTTTTTTAAGCCACCCACTTCCCTACATTTCTGACCTGTTGTTAAGACCTTTCTCAGGTGAGACATAGGATCAGGGAACATTTGAAGGGTCTTAATAACTCATTTCCACAAGAGGGCCCTACAGTGCTGTCAACTTCCAGTTACCCAGGTAAGGGTTAATCCCTTTTGTCCCCTTTCCATGACATGTGACTGTTAGCCCAGGTTAGCACAGCTAGTCAGGGAGATGGGAAACACAAGTTTTCATGACCAAAGCATTCCAAAGTAAACCCCTATCTTCCAACATAGCCAGGGCAGTTATTGAAACCACGTTCTACCTTGTCCCTCCCTTGTTTAGGGTTTTGCCCACATAACATTTGATGCCAAAGGGATGGGCATGAGCCTTAAGGCTCCTTTTCTCTTTCAATTCTCCCGTTCACGTGTAAACAACACAAACCACCACAATAGAATCTGAATGTAATCCCCAGGTTGCACAAAATTGAAATTATCCAGGTAACCTGGGAAAGATCAGGTTGGTGCCTAAAAGGCAGCTTCTCCTGAATACTGGCCCTCTACACTTGAGCTAGCCCAGGTGACTGGGCAGATTCACACAAGGTCTTCCCCTCAGGGTTTGGGGAAATTGTTTTAGAGGGTTGTTTGTACTTTGTGATTCAAATCAACTCCTACCTCGGACAGCTGACCACTTGGAGACCCCCAAACTCCGCCCCCCCATCACATCAATCAGGATACATAAGCCAAAAAAAAAAATTCATTCCTCTTTTTCTTACTCCTCCCTGCGGGCAACTAGTTCAAATCTAGCATTTAAAGAAGAGATGAAAACAGCCTAATTAGAAGGAGAGGGCACTACTCCAGAAAGAGGAAAGCTAGTCAGGAGGAAAAATAAAAACCAGGGGCAATGAAAAGCTGAGCCAACCCGAAGAGCAGACAGAAAACCAGGCAGGGGTGAGGCATTGATGGCCACCACCCAACGCCAGCGTTCAAGCTCATCCTCTTATTTCTAATCATTTTAAGCTTTTATTTGGAAGACAACCTGGAAACAAGAGTGCTTCAGGTCACCAAAAGAAATTAGAGGTAAATTCCCTGAATGACAGCTTAAAGAAACAGGGTGGTCATGGAATGTCACAGCTTGAGGGGCCTCAGAAGGCATCTAGACCCTCCAGGTCACTTTACGGAAGAAGAAACTGAGGCCCAGAATGGTTCAGTGACTTCGCAAAGGGCACACTATTAACTATTCGAGTTGACCGTTAAGCCCAAGCCTCAGCAGACTTCTCAGACTTGAGAGTATTTGATTGGCGTGATAGAGGAGTAAATTTTGGTTAGAAGTCAGTCGCTCCTCTGATCATTAGCCAGGGTCGTGTAATTCCTTTTTAGAAGCCCCCCCCCCCCCACCCTCCGCCGCTTCTTCCCCTAGACCCAAAGATAGGCTCCCAAATGCCTCCAGCGCCCGGTAACTAGAGCAGACCAAGTTTTTCAATGCCCCCCACGGCGCCTCTAGCTCCTGGATCCAGCTGTGGCTGCCAGGGAGGATGCAGAAGAGCAACCCGCTGGCCTTGGGGCGGGGCGGACTGTACTGGGGTAGCCTGGGCTGAACCGGGTGGCTCCGCGCTGGTTTGGGGGGTTACGCTGGGCTGGACCGCTCTGAGCTGGGATGCACCGAGGGCCCCCCGCCACCCCCCAACTCTCAGCCACTGGGGGGCCAGAGGCAAAAGGAAGGAGGGTGCCACCTCCGGGAAACGGCGGGGAGCCGGCCCGGAGGGAAAGGAGGCGCCCGCCACCGTCCGCCACAAAAGTGCTTACTCAGAGGCGGCGGGCGGCGGCTGCAGCCCTGGAGCCGGCCTCCCAGCGCAGCGCCGCGCACGGAGAGCCGCCGCCCGCCGCCCCCGCCTGGCCCGGCCCGGAGGAGTCCGGAGGAGTCCGGGGCAGCCCGGGACTGCGGCGGATCGGCTTCCCTCTCCGCGCCTTCTCCAGCCGCGCCGAGCAGTCCGTCCCTGCCCCGGCCCGCTAACGCCCCGAAGCCCCCGTCCCCAAGGTGCGGCACCCGGGCCCCCTCTCCGCCCTCCGGACAGCCCGCGGGTCGTGCCCGTCCGGGGGTCGCTCCCGAGCGCGGCCCAGGCCAGCCGCGCACTCACCACTGGACAACTTACCGTGCCGCCGCCGCGCCGCGCCGCCGCCGCCGCCGCCGCCGCCGCCTGTGCCTCCTCTGCCGCTTCCAACCACCGCGCTGGCTCTAGCCCTACCCCTACCCAGCTCCTGCTCCTCCCCTCCCCGCGCCGCTCCAGCCCCCTCTCCGCCCCTCCTCGGTCACGACCATTGGCTCCGAGGGGGCTAGGAGCCGGGCTAGGAACCCGGACCAGAGATGGGATTGGACTGTGGATCTGTCATATCAAACGGCTGGGGGCGGGAGGGGTGGGGGCAGGGGTGGAGAGAAAAGTCACTGGTTGGGGGGCCTGGGGGGGGGGGTGCGATCGGTCCCGGCTGCAGGCTCTTGGGAGAGGCTGGTACCCCGCGCCCCTCTCCGCTCTTCCTCCTCGGCCCAGGAAAATGCGAGGAGCCTGGGACTGTCTCAGGAACTTGGGAGTCCCAGCTGGGGAAGTCGAGTTGGAGAGTTAGCGACGCCCACGTCTATGGGCACCCGAGGTGGAGAAGAGCTGCCCGCTCCCTTCCCGCCAGTGGCAGGAGGAAACTCACTCTTTCTCCTCTTCAGGTTTGAGTCCCGGAGAGCCCGAGGACGGTCTGTGGGTCTTGTTCGATTCGTGCCCAGTGCAACAATAGTGACCCAAACGCCCCTTGTCCAACAACGGATTCACGCCAACCAGCGTTTCAGTGGCCCCTCGGCGCCTGGCACTGTGCTAGGGGATACAAAAGCCAGCCGCCCGTAGCCAACGCGCACTTTGTACCACCGCGGAAAAAGACAACCCAGAAATCTACTCTGGGGCAGGGAGGGAGGGGGCCAAGGGCAAGATTCCGGTGCCCTCAGAAAACTGCAGGAGCCAAATCATCAGCGGTGTCCACGTCCCCGATGCTCAGGAGCCGGCCGGACAATTCCTAGACGTCTCTGGTCCCCGAGCGATTCGTATGTCGGGCGGCACGAGCTTCTCGCGCTGTGAATCTTGCCTTAGACTATCTACCTACACCTGAGTAGGAGACCAGCCCACGGCTAGCCTCCCCCGACCTCTCGGCCTTATCTCCCCCGGGACCGGTGCGCCCCGCCCTGGCCGCGGCTTCCCAAAGCAGGCCACTCTTTCCCCGGGGATTCTGGACCGGACGAGGGTTTCGGTGGCCAAGCAGATTGTCCCTTTCACAATGGCACCTCGGGGCGCAGGACACCTGGCTGCGCGCGAGGAGTCCTATTTGTCCGGCCTTTCCTTCCGTAGTCCATGCTTTTGTTAATCGACAAGCATTTATTGTTTACTATGTCTCAAGCTCTGAGGATATAAAGCAAAAAGACAAAATCCCTGCCCACAAGAAGCTCACGTTCTAATGAGGGAAATATGCCGCTGTGTCTATACAAGGAAAATACTGGGTAAATGAGAGAGGATTACCCAAAGGAAAAACCCGGGGGGGGGGGGGGGGACCAGAAAAGCCCTCCTGCAGGAAGCTAGGGAAGCTGAGAGGCAGAGGAGAAAAGGGAGGGGATTCCGGGTGTGGGAGACGGCCAGGACAAAGGAATAGACTGGGGAAATGGAGTGTTCTGTGTGAGGCTGGGCCAGGAGGGCAGTGTGGCTGGAACCAAGGGAGTAAGAAGGAGACAAAGGTGTCAGAAGACTGGAAGAGGACCTTAGATGGGAAACAGAACACGATCGTTTGAATCAAAGTAATAGGGAGCCACAGGAGTTTACTGAGCAAGAGGGTGACCCAGTCAAGCAAGCTGTAGGAAAACCCCTTTGTATTGTAGTTGGGAGAGGTTTGAGGCAGGGAGACCAACCAGCAGGTTATTGGAACAGCCCAGGCAGGAGGTGATAAGGACCTCCAAAAGGGTGGTGCCTCTGTGACTGGAGAAAAGGGGACATAGACATACAGGAGATGGTGTGAATGAGAGGATTTGGCATCTAATTGGATGGGAAAAGGGGTCAGAATGAGAGAAGAGTTGAGGCTGACCTCTAGAATGTGAACCTGGGTGACGGTGGATGGTGGTTCCCTCAAGAGCAATAGGATAGGAAGTTTAAAAAAAAGGAACAACGTATGGGGGGGGGGGTAAAGAGTTCTGAGTCGGACACATCAAAGATGTCCATTGGACATCCAGTCCAAGATGTTCAGTGTCCTTGGGAGATGTTAGGTCTGAGTACTGTCAGTCTAGAAGATGATTAGTGAATGTGAATGAATCCTTGGGAGCTGATGAGACCACCAAGTGAAACGGAACAGAGGAAGAAGGGGGAAAGGGCCCAGGACAGAGCCCTGGGGGCCACCCTTGTGGGACCTGGATAAAGAGCCAGCAAAGGAGACTGAGGAGGAGCAGTCAGAGAGAGAGAGGAGGAGAGAGCAGCATCATACCGCGTCCAGAGGGAAAAGAGTGTGAGGGAGAAGGCAGGGATGGCCAATGTCTGAGTCAGAGATTGGAAGATCCCTGGTCACTTTGGAGAGAGGAGTTGTGGTTGATGATGAGATCAGAAGCCACTCTGTAGAGAGATAAATCGAGAATGAGAGGAAAGGAAGTGGAAGTCCCTCTTTTAGAGATGACCTTCTCAAGGAGTTCAGCCACAAAACAGAGGAGAGCTATAGGACCATAGACATGGTTATTATTGTTTTCATTGCTGCTCAGTCTTTTCAGTCCTGTCTGGTTCTTCCTGACCCCATTTGGGGTTTTCTTGGTAAAGATACTGGAGTGCTTTGCCATTTCCGTCTCCAGCTCGTTTTATAGATAAGGAAACTGAGGCAAACAGGGTGAAGTGACTTGTCCACGGTCAGACAGGTAGGAAGTGTCTGAGTCCAGATGGCACTGTGCTAAATGCTGGGGATACAAAGAAAGACCAAAGTAATCACTGCTCTTCGAGAGGTCATAGTCTCACTGGGGAGACAGCATGCAAACAACCGCGAAGAAAAAAGGTAATAGAAGAAATCAGAGATCACTTCAGGCGAGGCACTAGCTAGCATTAAGGGGACCTGGAAAAGGCTTCTTGAAGAAAGGAGAGTTTTAGCTGAGACTGGAAGAAAACCAGGGAGGCCAGGAGGCAGAAATGGGGGGGGGGAACAGCCAGTGGAAACCGCCCAGAAGAGGGGGATAGAATGGGACTGACGGAGGGGTCATCGGCTAGACGAGACAGGAAGGAGTGGGATCGCGAATGCGTGGGGAAGGGTTTGCCTTGGCAAAGATGAGCTCCACCTCTTCAGGAAGACACAAGTGGAGGGGATGGTGGGGAAGACAAGACGTCTGAGGGATGTGAGATGAAGAGCTGAGCAAAAGAGAGGCTTGGGGAATGGCGGGGAAGGTGTGCCCTGGGAGGTTTGAGGAGGGATGATTGATAGGCAATGTAGTGAGAATGAACCACCCTCCTTAGGGTTGTGTAAAAACTGTGCCTTGTTGCAGTGAGGCCCCAGTTAAGAGCATGTAACATAAATCCAGTCACCAAAGTGACTGGCGACACAAGAACTTTCTCCAGCTCTGTTAAGCTGCATGCAACTTGGAGTCAAGGTGGGAATAATCCAAGGCTAGCATGGCATGATGGGCAACAAGACAGGAGGGCAAGGGATTCAACAGTAGACGACAGGGTGAAGTTGAACTGGTCCATTGAGGCATCAAGAGGGAGAAGGGAGGAGAATGTAGCCAGTGCAGAGGGGATGGCCTGGAAAAGAACTGAGGGATGGGAGGTTGGAGGTCGTGACGAAGAACAGCGTTAGGGGTCACAAGACTCGAGGAAAGATGAAATGATAGAAGTTTATGATCAGATGAAAGAATTTCAGTGTCTGTGTACATGCAAGCGGACCACTTGTGGATGGTAGTAAGATCAAGGCCCTGACCATCTTCATGTATAACCGAGGTGGGGTGGCAGACAAGGTCACGGGACACAGGCAAGCAGAACTACAAAGTTAGGGCACTTGGGGGAAGACCAATACGTGTGTTGATGCCTCCTAATATAAGGAAAAGAGTTGAGAAGGGAAAGTTGAGAAGGGAGCCAGGCATTGGACTTACTGAGGAAGGAAGGAAATTGTCCTGGAGATGGGTATCAAGTCATTCTCCAATGTGTTACTCCACACCTGGATGTTCCTTAGCCATTTCAGAGTCAACATGGCCAACTTAAGTCATCATCCAGCTCCTCCATACCCACCACTCCTCCACATGTTCCTATTTCTGTTGATACCACCATTGTCCTCCCTGTTACTCCAGCTGGAAATCTGGAAGTCATCCTCAATCTTTTCTTCCTCTCCCCTCCTCACCCCTGCTCATCCTATCCGACCAGTTGCCAAGTCTTCCCTCAATAACATCTCTCACATTCATCCTTTCCTCACTTCTCATAAAACCAATGGCCTAGATGAAGCCCCCTCACCTCTCAGCTGGACTACTGCCTCCTAATTGGGCCTCTCCAGTTCAGCTGTCTTTCCAGACCTATTCAGAGTACTCCCACCTTGTAAGACTCCCAGATCAATCATGATGGACTTCTTGCCATCCTTTAATCTCAAGACCATCTCTCACTTCTATGCCTTTCACCACAACGCTGCCTCTGAGAATCTTAACCTTCCTTCCAGGACTGACTTAAGAGACACCTCCTCCAGGAAGCCTGTCCCCTGGTTTAGTGCTCATTTCCTCTCCAAATTATCTCGTCTTTGCTCATCTTTCCATATGCTGGAACCCACCAACAGAATGTAAGCTTCTTAAGGTCAGGAACTGCTTTTTGAGTTGTGTTTATGGGCATGTGCGCACGCGCGCACACACACACACACAGTGCCTTATACGTAGTACATGTTTAATAAATGTCTGCTGAATTCTGTTCCAAATCTGGTTGTAAAACTTAGGATTCGGAGTCATTGAGTTTGGGTTTACCTTCTTAACTTGCTAACTGTATGACTTTGGGCAAGTCATTTCATCCCTCTGTACCTCAGTTTCCTCAACTAGAAAATATGGTATTTAAACTAGCTGGCCTCTTAATTCCCTTTCAACTCCAAATCTGTGATGCTCTGTGTCTCAGTTTCCCCTTATGTAAAATGACTAGGGGTACCTACTTGATCTCTAAAGCCTCTTTTAGCCCTAAATCTTTGATCCTATGAAATCAAAATTTGGCAAACTGAGTCCTACTGTGTCTGCCTTAGGAAAGATGCTACTTAGGTGAATTCTTTTATGGAACGGACTTCCATTTGTAATTATCCTCTCACATCTATCAGAGATTGAATATGATAATAACAAACTAGGGTTCCAAGAGGCACTTCCTTTTGCCTCTTCTGCACGTTTACTCCAAATGCCATGTTCGAAATAGGAATATTTTCTGCAGCTTTTAATTTTTGTTCAAAAAAAATCTAATCTGTATCCACTATGGTTTCTTCAGCTACCTTGCTATGCCTTGTGAGAAAGGAAACCGAAATCACACTAAATTTATAGTTGCATTTGGATAAATTCTGAGGGGGAGACAGGATAAGGAACAGCAGATTTTAAAAAATCATCCTTTGGGGGATATGGAATTATTTCCTGGCTCTGAAGAAAGTGGAGCAGTGTGGTACTGTGGAAATAGGCCTGGACCTGGGGTAAGAGGACCTAGGTTCAAATTCCACCCCTGATGCTTACTGCCCACAACCTTGAAAGCCTTACTTTGGCTTCTTGGTCTATACTTTTCTTCATCGGTCAAATGAAAGGGGTTGGACTAGAAGATCTCTGTCGTGGCTTACAGCTCTAAAGCTCTAATCCTATGATTTACTTTATAAATTTGGATTTCCTACTAACAGATTTTCGGCAAGCCCACTTCACCCCACCCCTGCCCAGAACTCGTTAAGCACCGGTGCCCCCTAGTGGTCCAAAAGAGTTTATGGTCTTCAAGCCTGGCCGACTGTTCGTGACCCCGTGGACCACAGCACGCCAATACTGTCCGTGGGGTTTTCTTGCCAAAAATACTGGAGTGGTTTGCCATTTCTTTCTCACGCCAGTCCCAGCTATCAGCTTAACGACTTGGCACTAAGAAAAGATTGGCTCATTAAACAGGTATTGTCCTTCCCAGCTAAATGGCCCCTTGGAAAAGGCACAGGAGGCAGGAGAGGGGCAAAGCAATGAGGTTCCTGGTTGGGCGGGGCTTGGCTGAGCCTCTCCAGTCCCATTCCAACGTGTCCCCACTACGTTTGCACGTGCAGGGGACGAAGGCGTGAGGATTATGGGTGCATTTTAGACGACCAGCTTGGGTTATGAAAAATTCCCGCTGTGGTTTCTGGAATTCCTGCTGTATAAATTCTTGATGCCCTGAATGGGGCCACTGTAATTATCTCTCTTTTTTCATGTCCACCAGACAGCTTTGAGGTGCACTATCTGCTTTAAAGTTGATTACACACTTAGCGAAGGCAGAAAGTTTCTCTGGAATGGAAGCTTTTAGGCATGATTCCATTCAACATCGTCCTCTATTTCTATTCTTTCCAAATGACCTAGAACTTTGAATCGAGTCACACTTTAGCATGTGTGTATGTATGTATATGTGTACACACACATATATGTATACATTGTTGGATTTTTCTGTTTCTCAGGTTGAAATAACTTTAGAAATTTCACTTGAATGGAAGCCTTTGTCATCACTGATATTACTGTTAAATAACAATATATTGACATTCCTTAAGGCAGGTTAACGAGGACTAGGCTTGAAATTAGGAAGACCTGGGTTCAAATCCTGCCTCTGACACTTAGTAGCTATAAGTGAGTAACTCGATTAACTTCTCAGGGCTTCAATTTCCTCCTCTGTAAAATGGAGACGGTAATACTTATAGTATACACCTCCCAGTGTAATTGTGAGACTTAAAACAATGTTTCAAAAAGTACTTTTCAAACTTCAAAGCACCATAGAAATACCAGCTATTTACTGACCTAGGTTCAGATATCACCTTTGTAGTTTTCGACCTATGTGGCTTTAGACGACTCACTTGAATCTCTGTGGGCCTCAGTTTCCTTGTCTGTTAAAATGATCTTACCCATGAATTCAAGCTTTAGATGCAAACATGAAAGCTATGTTAATATCTCACCTGCAGGATGGGACCTTCAGCTCACAGCCAGAAAAATCAACACAGGCAGCTAGACTTGATGGTTTGCTTGTGTTGGTCTAGTAGCAGCACCAACTAATCCTCAAAGATCTTCTTTGATGTAAATGCTTGGCAACAAACACAACTGTTGCTGAAATGTTCAAAGGGTTGAATAACTTCTTTGAACCTCACGGTTTATCCTGGAACAAAAGTAATGGTGGGTAAAACTGCTGGTGTCTTCATTCAAATCAAGGGAATGGCGCCAAATTGTGCTAGGAGACATCATATTCCTCCCTACCATGCTCTCACGCTTTAAAAAAAAATGCCCCTTTCACTTGTGAATGTCCTTGACAAAGCAATAAAAATTCTTATTATTGTCACCATCGAGCAGACATCTTTTTAATATTCTATGTGATAAAATGGTTAGTATGATCCAGCAAATCTGCTGCAATTGTCCTAAAGACTCCAGGCATTCTCTCCAGCTGGCCCCTATGCCTCCTTGTCTCAGCCTATTGACTTCCCTGGCTTCAAGTCTCAATTTAAATTCCATCTCCTATAGGAAGCCTTCCCTGACTTCTGTTCATTCAAGTTCTTTCCCTCTGTGAATTACATCCTATTTATCCTCAATATTGCTTGTTTCCTACATATGTGTTGGTTGTCTCCATTAGATTGTGAAGTCCTTTTGCCTCTCTTTGCACCCCCATCACTTAGCACAGTGCCTGGCTTATTAAGTCTGATATATTTATTATATATAATTATATAAGTAGGCACTTAGTAAATGTTGATTGGTTCATTGAAGAGAAGCATTTGTTGCGATGGTTTAAGTTGCAAGCTGAACAAGCCACTTTTTTTTTATGGAACACCATTTTTACTTGAAAGAATGACTGATAGACAAATTATGGTTATCCTGACTCAGGTATCCAACAGATATTTTCTTGAAAATGGACAAAATGAACCTGTCATTTCCTAGAAAACAACCAACGGTACTTGTTCCCAATGACAAAATTAAAAATTTTCAAGTGAAAAGTCAAATTTTTGAAAACTTGCACACTCCACCATAAGTTTAACAGTTCCTTGGGCAAGTCACTTAACTTATATTTGCCTCAGTTTCCTCAATTATAAAATGGGGGTATTAATAGCACCCACTTTGAAGGGTCATTATGAGGATCAAAGGACATAATATTTGCAAAGCGCTCAGCATTGTGCCTGGTACAATAGTAGGTGCTATATAAATGCCAATTCTCTTCCCCTTCAAAAATTAAGTGAGTCCCTTCTCAGAATCTGGGCAGCTAGGTGGTATACAACCTAAGTGCTGAACTTGGACTCAGGAAGACCTAAGGTCAAATCCTGCCTCAGAATCCTGCCTTACTGGCTATGGCGACCCTGGGCAAGTCACTTGGCTTCTGTTTGTCTCAGTTTTTAAAAAATGATATAATATTTAAGGTAATACTTAAAAACTTTTCCAAGGAGATTGGTGGTGATGTTAACGAATGTTAATGATGATGGGTCAACATTTGGAAGATAGGTATAATTCAGGGAACCAGTATTTTTCCAAATGACCTATGCATGATGCTGTGAAATTGTGCATAGGTAAAAGATCCATTCACATTGCAAGACAGACCAATAGGTTTTAATGTAACAGAATTCTTGTTGTTCAGTTATGTCCAACTCATCATGATCCCATTTGGGGTTTTCTTGGCAAAGATACTGTAGTGTTTTGCCACTCCCTTCTCCAGTTTATTTTGCAGACGAGGAAACTGAGGCAAACAGGGTGAAGCGACTTACTCAGGGTCACACAGCTAGTAAATGTCTGAAGCTGAATCTGAACTCAGGTGTTCCTGACTCCAGCCTCTCTATCTACTGCATTACCTAGCTACCCAAGACCAAGCAGAGGATTCTAATAGATCAAAATAATTAAAATGTTTTCATTGTTGTTTCTGTCTGATAAAAGACCTAAGTTCATATGTTGAATCATATTTTCCAGTAACACATTCTTAGGCAGAGCATCCAATTTATTTATTTTTTTATTAAATGTAGTGTCTTTCAACTTACTTGATGTAAACCTTTACTCCGAGATTCATGTTTTTCTAGTACCAATCTTTGAGCTTCCTAAAGCTCTCCTGGTGTGTTTGATTAATTTTTTAAGCTTTCTGACTATTAGTTGATCCTGAGTACAATAGAGTTGAATGTAATGAAAATTTTTCAAGAATGTCAATCATTATAGCAAGTTCTTACAAGGATTTAATGTTAGCCAATCTCTTTATAAAACCAGAGTAAGGAGAAGAATGAGACACATGAAGGATATGGGCACCATACAGCAGTGGGAGCTCATAAACTACACGCTGTCCATCTCCATTCCAGCAATTTACCGATTTTAATTACTTCAGTTCCAGATTCTTTAACTACAGATTCTAGTTCAGTCTGATTTTTATTAGATTGGGGACAAAAAGAATACGTTTTATACAGTAATATTTTTAAATGATTAACTTGGTTTATTTCAGATAGCGAAGCAAGTGGTAATTACAATTGATTCAACAACACCAAATGAGGAATTTAGGAAAATTTTCTAACAACTTTGTAGCTACACAAGACTTTCTTGCCAGCATTGTATTAGCACTATCAGAAGAAAATGCAATTAAATTCACTTTCAAATATTCATTATTAAAGCCATAATCATTTCAAGTAGACAATCATGGATTGAAAATAGACTTTGCTGTAATTGACACCAATTCTGAAGCAACAGATAACATTACCAGTGCAAGAGCTGAATGTACTATGAATTGGCTGTTTAACAAGCAGCTCACAAAATTCCTAAAAATTTAACAATTGACTCTAAGAGCTGGTCCAAGCTTGCTCTGCTGTGCTCCCTGTCTCAAAATCTCTTCAAGTCTTGAAGTGTCCAGCTGTCTCAAGGGCTTGTTAAGCTTAGCTTTATAAAGGTCCCCAAGGACATGGCCAAGCTTTTCCTAGCTGATGTGGAATTCCAATTCAAAGATTTCCTTCATACGTACTTGGCTTTTATAGCAATTCTCTAGAAGAAACTGGCTATTTTCTACTGTTTATATTTTATTTTTGGAATTCAGTGACCCTGGGCCCTAGACAAATTCTATGAAAATGGAATTTTTCTATGCAAATACTATGCTTGTTAGGCATGACTACTACTTACTCATCATCATGTTAAAATTTATTTTTACTAAACTAATTATTTTCTCATTTCCTAGCTATTTGGTCAACTGAGTGCCATTTTATATCTGCCAGGCAAACTGCTACTTAAAGAAACCCTTAGGAGACATAAAGCAAAGACTTCTTTTTGTAATTGGCCCCTCATTCATGCTGGATTTCAGATCAGGGGGCTTGGCTTTATTACTGACCAAATGGAGATCTCAAACAGCCATTTTCCCTCTTTGGCCCTCAGTTTCCTCACCTGTAACATAAGTGGGTTGGACCACCTGACCACCAAACCCTCCTCCTGCTCTACATCTATTAGTCTCTGAGCTACTCTACAAAATTGGGATTCCTATTTGTAGATTTTCTTGTAATGTTCTATTAAGTAAAAGATTTCCTTGGTTAATTTGCCACCAAAAAATCCAATGATCTATTAGAGCTTAATATTTCATTGATTTCATTTTCATACAAACATTGATCCCTTGCCTTCATGTTCTAGTCTGTTTTTAATTAAATATTGTATATGTGCCCACAGTTTAGGTATTATTAAGATTACAACACTCATAGACATGTGAAAAACATGGCTAAGTTAACCATATGTCTTAAAAGGCTCTTTATTCCTTTCAATCACCCATCTTAGGGGTCATCTTGGCAGAAGTGGAAAATTCTTAGGAATATTTTCTCTCCAGAGGGTGAAATTATGAACAAGAATTCCCCTTGTTGGCCAAGTGAAGGGCCTTTTTCATGTTTCCTACTCCAAAGATGTGCTCATGGACAATGCAGAAATGTCAGTTTCATTGAATAGACATTTGTCCAATGTCCTAAGCCTCCAGGGTTACTGGGAATTGGCAGGCCAATTATCTAATCAGCAAATATTCAGAAAGCCGTTACTGTTCAGGATGGTCCTAAGGTAGTTAGGAGTCTTACTTGTAAAAAGAAAAATCACTCCCAGATACAGTGCCCTCCATGCCCACCCACTGGTCAAATGAATAGCTTTCAAGGGCTCTGAGACGTGCAGTCAGAAACCATCTTGGCACAATCTCAATTTCCTCATCGTCGAAATGAGGGTGAAAGTATTTGCACCCATCTCATTCACAGGATTGTTGGGAGGAAAGGCTTTGTAAACCTTCAATTTTAATATCAATGTGTTATTATTATGAATAGAGAGGGTGAGTCCAGATAATTGAGGGCCTTGGAAACCAGCAAAAGGAGGTTTCCGATGGTACGAAGTTGTCATTTGTCCTTCATTTTCAGACTTAGTGGGTGATGTCTAAATTTGCATGTGAATTGGGTTTCAGTGCACAAAGTCATCAGCCTCACTCTCTCTTCCAGTCACCGAAGTCCAGTGGCAAGACAAAAGTCAGGACAACTGGCAATGGCCTAGGATGCAGGGGATAACCTTGAGGTCAATGACTAACCAAGCTCTAAGCTTGTCATTTGCCCAAGGTCACAGTTCAGTAGTGGCAGGGCCTTGTGATGGGCACAGTGCCCTTTCTGGCCACTGCCAACCTCTCAGCCACACCAGTGTGCATTCCTATCCTGAGATCAGAGTCTTGCTTGGTTTCTATACCCATTGGTGGCTTGCTTCTTTTTCAAAGTAAGCAGGTCTACCTTGAATAAGCAGCTGTTGCCCTACGACTTGGGGTACCCTTCCTAAAAGGTAAGAGAAGCACAATATCATGGCATCTAGAGTTGAAAGGGATTGTTGAAATCGTCCAGGCCCTAACTCCCTTAATTTACAAAGGAGGAGACAGCTCCAAGAAGGGAAGTGACATGGCCAAGGTCACACATACTAGTATGAATCAGAACTGAGATTCAAACATAGGCCCTTGGATTTTCTTTCAGTCTAACGTGCTTCCTAATTTTCCCATCCTCTCTCCTCTAGAAATGGGAACATAAAAGACTTCCCAGGATGATTGTACCATCCCCGCTGGGGCATCTGTGAATAAGCTGTGTGTCTAATGCATTAGCCATGGTGATTCAATCATTTGATCGAGTGTTTATTAAGTGCCCACTGTGTGTACTAAACCCCTGTGTGTGTACTAGGCAGTGCGCTATAAAAATGGAAGAATACTGACCATGTTTATTGATTGATTGAGGAGCTTAAATACTCTCTAGGGAGACAACCTCTGCATAAATAAGAACCTATAGAAAAGATGCAAAGTAAATACAAGATAATAGGGGAGTGGGGTAACAGCCTGCCATGGGGATCTCCAGGATCTCCTACAAAGGAGGTGCCCCTTTAGCTGAGGCTTTAAGAAAATACGGAGTCTGCCCAGCAGGGGAGAAGGGAGGATATTGCCAATTGCAAGGCATAGAATGTCGTATGTAAGCAACAGCGAGGAGGAGGCCCTTTGGGCTAGGCCACAAAGTATGGGAAGGGGAAGGATGGGTGAAAAAGGCTGGAAAGGCAGGCCAGGGCCAGAATGTCACAGCCTTTAACTGCCACCACTGCTAATTGAGGAGAGACCTTGACAAAGGACTCTGTGAGGCCACTTCAGTATCACTGAGCCTTGGGTGTGTCAAGAGCAGACTTGAGATGGGAAAATTCTCCAGGAAGCCTAAATATGACTGTGGGACACAAAGAAATTTCACATTCAAATGAATTCTCAATTTACTTTGCCAAGGCTTCTTCTTCTTCCCATTAGCATACATAATTGAGTGGAGTCTATGAATAATAAGCAAACAAAACACTGCCTAAAAGCTGGGGTGTGCAGGGAAATGTTTCACAGCTAGCTGGGGAAAAATATATGGCAGGACACACTTTTAAGTTTAATATACATTATTAACATTTTGTCCATCACTTTCTTAAGTCTAGACAACCAACAATGCAAAAACCTCAAGCTTTGATTTGAGGCATTTGCTGATTTCTGATGATTAAATGCTCACGACGAAGATTTAACAGTCTCTCAAGCTGGCTCTGTCAACCCCTTGCTCATCTTCCCAAGAAGATAATGCTGGGGTAGGCTGGGCTGTGTGTCGCAGAATGGCTTCTCAGTTAGAGGACGTGGGTTTGAAATCTGCCTCTGGACTTATTACCTATTTGACTTTAGACAAGTGCTTTGCCCCTCAGTTTGCTCATCTATAAAATGAAGGGTTTGATGAGATAGCCTCTGAGGGCCCTGCCAGTTCTAGAACTATCATGGACGACCTAAATTTGTGTATCCAAGCAGCAGGAGACAAGGCCAAAAGCCAATGGGAAGGCAAATGAAATGACCTTTGCTGGTCCTTTTGGAGGCGCCTGAACTCAAAGCACCGCCAAGAGCCTCACAAGATCATTCTCTTGGCATGAGCCTTTATCGGAGGCCAGAGAAAACAAAGGGTGGCTCCAAAGGAGCCACCGGAGGAGATCTAGCTGCAGTATCACAACGTTTGCAATAGGCACATGAGCCAGATGCTGGGCCTGGGCTGGCAGAGGGTGGGGATTATTGCAAAGGTGAGAATTGCATGAAAGTAATTCTACTGAATTCCAAGATGATTTGGAGGTTCACATTTTTAACCAAGAGACTCCTTGGGAGTATTTGCCCAGTAATTTAGAGGGATAGGCGTTTCATTTTTCCTTAGCATTTCTGAATTTGACGACTTAAAGTTAGTACTTTGCAAACCCGCAGGCACACAGCCACGTTGGAAGTCATCAATATAATTGTTGGCATGCCAATGTTAAGTGGCTTCTCCAAGGTTGGGCCATAGTTGGGAAACCAGAGCAGGTTTCACCCCCACATTTGGGGGTAATCTCAGTACAGCACGTCAGGCCGTCAACCAATTGGAGCAGTCCCTGAGATGGCTTGGTTTTCTAGGCGTTTCTATTCTTTGATCAGAGAAAAAAGTGAAATTGGATTTAGGGACCTCACTGCATCTCAGCTTAGATGAACTGAGTCTTGGACACTTCTACCTGGGAGGGTCATTTTCCTTGTAGTGAACTAAAAGGCCTCCCCAAAGCTGACACTGATTGGCAAATTGTCCTGGTCTCCAGGCCTAAGCAGAACAAGTCCCTTCCAGTTAAAAATCTAGCACCTACATGAAGGCTACATGTATACCTGGTTTTACTGTTTTTTTTTTTATAAATTAAAGATTTGTGGCAACCCTGCTCAAGCAAGTCTATGGACACCATTTTCCAAAAACATGTGCTCATATTGTCATCTGTCACATTTAGGTAATTCTCAGTTTTGCAAACTTTTGCATTATTATTATACCTGTTACGGTGATCTCTGATCAATGATCTTTGATGTTAGTATTGGAATCCTGTGGCTGCACTGCAAACCATGTATATAGAAGATGGGGAACTTAATCGATAAAAGTATGTGTTCTTATTCCTCTACCAACACCTGTCTCTGACTCTCTCCTTCTTCTCAGGCCTCCCTATTCTGTGAGATACAACAATATTGAAATGAGGCCAATTAATAACTCTACAATGGGAACTAGGTAACCACAGAGGATTAGAGTGCTGGGCCTGGAGTCAGGAAGACTTACCTTTTGGAGTTCAAATTTGGCCTCAGGTAATTACAGTTGTGTGATCCTGGGCAAGTCACTTACCCCTGTTTGCCTTAGTTTCCTCGTCTGTCAAATGGGCTGGAGAAGGAAATGGCAAACCACTACAGTATCTTGGATCCAGTATCCAAGAAAACCCCAAATAGCATCACTGAGAGTCAGACATGACTGAAAAATGACAGAACAAAATAACCCTACAATGGCCCCTAAGTGTTCAAATTGAAGGAAGAACTAATCCATGCTGCAAACTTACTTTAAGAAATTGCCACAGCCACCCCAGCCTTCAGCAACCCTCTCCCTCAGATGCAATCAATAGAGAGTCTATGTTCTGCTTACTTGTGTGGGGAATTTCATTCTCGATTCTGAAGGACTTTGGGTTGTATTACTATAAACAAAAACCTATCTTTATCTCAAAGCATTTCCTCGTCCCGTGGAGGTGTCCACTGTGTTTATAGACCATGCAACAGGAATATATATTATAAGAGTTCATTCCTAATGAAATACATGTTTTTGTCCTGACCCTGCCAAGGGAAAATTGGAACTTCCTAAAAGGTAGTCTAGTGGTCACATTACTCAGAATTTGTAATTTATTATTACTTTGAGTTACTATTCACGACCTTCCTAATCACTGCATGAAAAGTCGTTACATGGGCATCTAGTTGGCAGAGTGTAGAGAGTACCCAGCCTGGAATCACAAAGACTCATCCTCCTGAGTTCAAATCCTGCCTCAAACACTCACTAGCTGTGTGATCCTGGGCCAGTCACTTCACCCCATTTGCTTGTTTCCTCATCTGTAAAATGAGCAGGAGAAGGAATTCGTAAGCTGCTCCATTATCTTTGCCAAGGAAACCCCAAACGGGGTCATCAGTCAGACACAAATGAAATGACTGGACAACATAGGAAGTAAAGGGATAAATCCTCATTACCAAGGGAAACTGTGTATGGTGAGGATCCTTTTCTTTTGAGGAAAAGAGAAGGTAGTCTGGTCACATGGTGAGAGTAAAGAACGACTTATAGACATCTCTGTGTTTCTCTGGTATCCTCATGATGCTGACAGAAAGTGAGGAAGGCCCCCAGTATGCGAAGTGGTTAACTTAGGGGAGAAAACAGACAGAAATGGAGCAGAGGTGGCAGGCCTAGATGGGCTGCCCTCTGTCTCACTGGAGGGAGCACCTCTTATTTGGGACATCACTGGCATATCTGAGCATTGCAGTAGAGCCTGCTAAAGGGTGAGCCTTCACTCCAAATTGTTGAGGCTTAAGTTTTTTCTAAACTAAAGATTTCAAACTAAAGACTGACACTACCATTTTTTTTTTTGGTAGAACATAAGAAAATCACTGGACCATAAATTACGAACTGGCAGGGACCTGTGAGGTCATCCAATCCAAACATTTCATTTCAGAGATAAGAGAACTGAGGCCTAGAGACTTGGTGACTTGGTGAAGGCCACATGGTTAGCAGTATAGGAGAATTTGAATCCAGATCCTCTGATGCCAAAGCTATTCCACAATGCCTCTTGCCAGAAGGAGCAAACAACCCCATGAGATAAGTAGTAAAGTGTCATTACTGGAACAATACAATTACAACAAATACAAGAGAGAAGTGATCTGCCAACAACTAGGTAAGTAGAAGTAACAGAACCTAAACTTAGGTGGATGAACTCTGCAGCCAGCAGCAATGTGGATTTAGCACCCTGGCTCCTAACCAGGGCCGTTAACTCCCACCTGATCCCCAGGAAGCCTCGAGTGAAACAGCTATAAATAGCTGCCAGTGCTGCCACTCCAATCACCAATCTTGAAGAAGGGTGGAAGCATTCTCTTCCTGCCCCTGAAAGGAGAGGTGTTGCCTCTGGGAATTTATGACACCCATTTACCCAGCTGGAAAAAGTGCTGAATTAGTCAGGAAGGTTTGGGTTCAAATCCCAGCTTCACCACTTACTCCTTGGATACTTTGAGCCTTCACTTGCCTGGGTCTCAGTTTCCTCATCTTTAATTATAATTCAACTGAGCGATTCCAGCCAAACTCCCCTCTCTTCCTTGAACCCCAATGAGTTTGTGAGCCTCGGTGGGTTGCGGTCCTTTGTGCCCCATCCCCAGACCCATCTATACAAGCACAAAAGCTCTTGTCCCGGCCTGGAAGTTACAGCACAGCCTGGCTGAGGAGTGGCTGCCATACTCTTCTCTCGTGGTCAGGCCAATGCTTGCTTTCTCCCCCTCACTATCCAGACATCTGCTCCCAGACACCCTGCTCTTTTCTCTGTAGGCCCCCTCCTTCAAGAAGGGGACAGATAAGCAGTTGTCTTGAGACCCTCAGGTCACTGGCATTCCATCTGTGCATTCCACAGGGGGCCAGGAGAAGACAAGTGGCCACTGTTTGCTCAGCACTCGCAAGCTCTAAATTAACCAACTTGGTGACTTTTCCTCTTTAGTTTCAGGTTTTCATTTTTTTTTCTCCACATGCTTTAGTTTCTTGGAACTGAGCTCACAGTTTTGAAGACAACAATAAATGACTGCATAACTACAAATACAGCCTTTGCTACGTCCTTTGAATATTTCATAGAACAATCCGCGCGTTTGGAAAGGAGTGTTCCAAAAGGAAAAACAGCCAGAAATAAATTATGCTTTTCTTTGATTATATCAATGTCCTCTGTACGGCCCGGGCACCAGGACATTTACCAAGGGCGCTGAAAAGGAGGAAGGTCTATTCCTCCCCAAAAGGGTCAGGCTTCATGCTCTTCTGCAAGCCCCATAACATGTGGCAGGACCACCTCCCCAGTCCCTCACCCAGCCACAAGGGTCCTCTTCCAGGGCCCATCTTTTCTCTCCTATTACACCACCATGCCACAGGGTGCTGGTGCTAGACTCTCTGAGAGATAAGATGGTGTCCTGTCCTGCTGTAAATACACATGACTAGCTCTGGTTCACATAGCTTTTAATCTTTTAATGTCTTCTAAACAGGAATTATCATGTATGTTTACATGTATGTGCACATGTATATATGTATGCGTGTGTAAGAGTGATCTCTAAGAAAGCTTTTAAAAGGTCAGACCATCTTTTTACATGTGATACTGGGAGCCCACAAGCTGAAAGGGCAGGGGATCAGCAGGAGCAGGGAAGCTCTCAATAGAAAGCTGGGGGGTGTTTTTGTTATTGTATTGTCAAACCCAGACTCTGGTGGGAGTGGGGACAAGTACAGTGAGAATCTCAAGTCCTAAGCAAAGCTGCAGACCAGGGCACCAAACCTACCAAGAAGGCCCAGAGAGGGCTCAGTTATTCTTATTAAGTCCAAAGATATATTTAAGAGCTTATGGGATGGGGAGAGGGAGCACAGATATCGGATGAAAACAGTATAATCTGAGAGCAAAATCCAGAGTGTCTACCAGTATGGAATGGGGAAGGCTATTGGAAGAGGTCTGGGAGGGGTGGAGGACTAGCTTCTGAAAAGTTAGGGTTAGGGTTCAAGTATGAGGAACCCAGCCACTCAGGGAGCCGAGGCAAGAATTAAGTTACTAAGAAACTGGGCTATGAAACAGAGAATTCAGGTCGAGGGGCACTGGCTGCTGATCAGACAACAACTCAACACTGAACCAGTAAGAGACCCTCAGAAAGTTCCATATAGACCCCATGCTCAAGGTCACAGTTGTTCTAGGAGTCTGGCGGGAGGCTTGAGACTGCAGGTGGGAGCTGAGTAAACCTTATTAGGAAAGCCAGAGGAATGCAGTGGAGGGAAACCCAGGCAGGCCATTGCAGAAATGCTTTCAACAAATACTCCTAAGAAACAATAGAGCCATGCTTACTTGGAAAGAAGGTGAGGGGCCCTCGAGTCTAAACTATTCCAGACCAAGCCTCCCTTCCATGGCATCTCCCACAAATAGCTATGGAGCACCTACCTGAAGAGCTCTAGCAAGGGGGCACACACTACAACAGAAGTCAATTCCCTCCACTTTGGGCAAGCTCCAATTGCACCTGCCACCCACTGCTTCAAGTTCTGCTCTCTCAGGACAAGAACAAATCTATTGCCTTCCAAAATTTCTTCTCTGGGTCAGACAGAATCAGCATGATTCTACAGCCATTTGGCATGATTCTGTAATCATGGGGCATCACCTTTTGCTTCTTCCTCCATCCTGATCACCCTGGAACCTGTCCAGTTTACCACAGGCCCACAGATTGACAGCAGGAAGGGACCCCAAAGATCAGAACCAACCCTTTCATTTTACAAGTGAAAAATGGAAACCCAGAGATGACTGAATTGCAGACACACAAGTTGTAAAGCGAAGATGAGTCTCCATTACACAATAAAATCTTTCCTAACTTCGAAATACAGGCTAAGCCACAGGTTTCCAGACATAGTCAATGAAGTAATTGGTTTTGCCATACTGGACATTTTTGTTACGTGGGTTTTTTAAAAAGAAATTCCAGGGGGATGGTAAAGAGAAAATAAATACTTAACTGAGAAACATCTCTTCTAAAACACAGCATCTAGAACTAACACTGGATTCCCTATATGATCTGATTGGTGCAGAGTACAGTGGGATCATCGTTTTCTTCATCCTGGACACAACGACTCCCTTCAGGTATGTAGTAGGAAGGCCGAATTTATGATCTCAAAAAGGATCATATAAATATCTGAATGGTTCAAAATCGATGGGTATACAGAATTCTCCAAGCAGAAGGCATCAAAAAATTTATTCAGGGCCCAGA
>CM053628.1:4436460-4455345 GCA_028646595.1 Phalanger gymnotis | reverse complement strand
GTTAGAAGACTATTACAAGACTCCCGATGAGAGGCGATAAGGGCCCAACCTAGATTGGTGGCTATGTGAATGGAAAAACGGGACAATATGAGAGATACCGGGAAGGTAGAAATGGCAGCATTGGGCAGCTTATGTGGATGAATGAGAGGGAGGAGCTGAGGATGATGCTGAGGATGTGAACTTGAATGACTTCCAGGATGCTACTACTTTAGTAGTAATAGGGAAATTCCGAAGAAGAGAAGTTTTAGAGTAAATGATAACGATAGCCAGCATTTACATAACACTGAAAGGTTTACAAAGCACTGTACAAAAATTATCTCATTTGATCCTCAAAACAACCCTAGGAGGGAAAAGCTGTTATTATTCCCATTTAACACATGAGGAAACCGAGGCAGACAGTGCTTAAGTGACTTGCCCAAGTGACTTGACCCAACTTGTAAGTGTCTGAGGCCAGATTCGAACTCAAGTTTTCCTGATTCTAAGTCCAGCACTCCATTCACCATACTAACTAGCATCTATAAAAGGTATAGAGTTTTGTTTTGGACATGTTGAGTTTTAGATGCCTGGAGGAATCAGTCAACCAGTAAGCATTTATTAATCACCTACAATTTCCAGTTCTTTGCTACCACAAAAAAAAGAGCTGCTATAAATATTTTTATGTGTGGGTATTTTTTCCCTTTTTTATGGTCTCTTTGGGATACAAACCAAGTAGTGGTTTTGCTGGCTATGAAACTGTACATACCCTTTGAGCCAGCCCAAGGGCATCTTTGGGCATAGTTCCAAATTGTTATCCAGAATGGTTGGATCTGTTTACCCCACCAACAGTGCATTAGTGTTCCAATTTTCCCACATATTCACCAACATTTATCATTTTCCTATTTCGTTACATTAGCCATTCTGAGAGATGTGATATGGGACTCTGGATGCTATTTTTATGGACCATATCATGCTCTTATTCATCTTCTGTTTCCTGGAATTGTTTCTGTTTCTGCATTTCTTTTCAAAATCTGAGTGGGTAGGTGAGTTAGCTGTACATCTACATCACTTATTTTAGGCAGATCCTGTGTTTCCTTTCCAAGGAAATGACTTTCCTTCATCTTTAGAATTTCATTCTGGAGAATCTTTCCACCCTCTTGGGGGGACTTCATCTTTAAAATGGCAGTTCAAGGAACCCAACCTATCTTTCCCCCTCACCCCTTTGAAAACTTTTTTTTTCCTTCTTGGAGAAGAAGGCAGAAAAAATCTAGGGTGTCTGTTAGACTATGCCCAGATTTCCTTTCTTTCTCTATCACAAACTCTAGGAGGGAATATTCACTTCCCTCCAATGATTGGCTCCTCCCTGTGAGTAAGAATCAGATGTAGAATGGAATTTCCCCTTTTTAGTTCTTCTGCCTTTGGAAAGAGGAAATGATCACTGGGGCTGAGGATGAGCTGATCTGATTTTTAGCAGAGACAGAGCTCTGGCAGATGAGTGGAGGACTGGAGGCCTTCATTTTCCAGATTTCTCATCTAGAGATTCTTTCTGTCTGGGAATTGTGTATCAGGTTCTGAAACAACATCACATTTATTTCTCTGTCCATAGGCCTCCATTCAAAGAACTCTCTGCCATGTTTTACCCCGATAGTTTCTGGTCTCCTTATAAGAGTGGACTTTTTTAATAAATAATTCTACCCCCCCCCACCTCATCCACCCCCTTTATCTATCCTGTTTCTTTTAAATAAGGTATGCCTATTCAGAGCTATCGTCATCAGGGGTTTCATCCTCCTGAGTTCTAGGAGGTCACATGCTCCTCCTTCCATGAGGACTTTTCTTTATTCTTTGTATCTGTTCTCTCCGGCATCTAGCTTGCATCTTACAGCAGTCTCCTCTCCCCCATTCTTTTTGGTTTAAAGCTCTTTGGTTTAGATTTGTAAGACACCCAGAAAATACTTTTTTACTGACCTTAGTTAGATATATTCCACCTCTAACCAGAAATGTGTCATTCCTATGTTGAAGCTATGGTCCAGAAGTCCAGATCACATTCTTACCTAGCTGTTCACTTTTCAGATTAATTTTTTTCTTTTTCATCCCTCGCCTTTAGTGGCTAACATTGAGGAAAACACAAATTGCACCCTTATGGTCTTCAACTTCTTGCCCGAGACTTTATAAGCATTGGCGACGTTCTTCGGCTTCCTTCTGGCAGTGGTATTCGTGCCTACGTGGATCCCCAGAAGTGAGAAGATGTGTTCAGGAGCTCTCTGTTAAGTCCTGGATACGTGCCCCGCAATCTCTCTAACGTTGATGTTCGACCCACAAACAGCCGCCTCATGGCCCCTGAGCGAGGAATTGCCGACAACTGTCGTACCTCTCTGGTTCCTTTGATCCTTCCTAGATGAATTGCCATTTGAGAGCTTCTGGGGCCGTATTACAGGGCGTCCCTGAAGTCTGGACACATAGGCAAAGTGCGTACTTTGAAATATTTGGAATATTAACAGACCTTCACCCCTTTGGCTTCTTTTTCTGGGGTATGCTAAAGGAGAAGGTGTACTCGATGAAAATCGCAGATGTGACACACTTGATTGAACACATGAAGAGTGAATGTGCTAAAATGGACGGCAATGTGGAGTTATTGCATCGAGTTCGTGTGAATCTTGCAAAGCGCATCAACCTTTGCATCACAAATGATGAAAATCTTATTGAAGATGTTATTTTTTAATATTCCAATTAAAATATTGTTGAAAATTTCATTCATTTCATTTCTTGAAAACATGCATTTTTGCTTATGCGTCCAGACTTTAGCAACACCCTGTAGAACATTCTTGGGAGGACAGGCAGATTCCTCCTCTGAGGGGCACCTAGCTAGTTCCCTCCTCTTCCAGAAAAGTTTTGTGTCTGCCTTTATGCTCAGATTGTGCAGTGCCCTTCTCCTTCCTTCTCCTCTGTCTAATGGGCCTCTGCTCTCCAATATTCTGCCAATTATCAAGTCTCCCTTCCTTCATGTCAGATTTTTTTTTCTGCCTTCGAGGCTTTGCTTCTATTTACTTTAGGAAATCTTTTGTCTCCAATAACCTAGAGTTTGAAAAGGTGTACTGATCCTTTCTGCTTTCTCCTCCAGGAAGGAAGTCACCCATATACACTTGGAATACAGATAACCGTCAGTAGCATTGCAAACATCATGTACTATATGCCAGTCACTTCACGATTTATCTAATTCTCTATTTGTTAAAATCTTCAACCCTGACCCTAAGAACCTAGTTAAAATTTAAACAACCAATAACTGGAAAACTCACTCGATTGACCTTTTTAAAGTTCCAACAACTACATAGCCACATTCTACCTCTCCCTCAACCTTGCCCCCAGGAGGTAGTGGGAAGAAGGTTGAGTTCAGCATCAGATGACCTGGGTTTCAATTTCAGCTCTGTTGTACAAAGCCTTGACCTTTGCGAGAAATGAAAAACCAGAGAGACAGAGTTTTCTGGGTAATTAATAATCAATTTATTAATTAGGCTAGCTAATAATCAACAAATTGATAGTCAGTGGTTTCTCTCAGTAACCAAAGATAAAACCATGGAGACTCTGAATGCTTTAAATACCTTTGAAAGAACAATTAATGAGGGCGTAGACATTTAAATAGGAGGTAGGCTAAAAGTTTTTAGCTGCTCTTGCTGAGAACTTGGCTTCAGCATGAGGCTGAGCCACCTCAAGCAATCTGGACGGAGGAATCCATCTCCACCCGGACCACTCTGGTTAGTTTTCTCCTTCATGAGCTGGGTCACCTTAAACTCCAGTGGAGAGGTGCAAGGATGGGGGCTTATTCCCTCAGGGCAAGAATTTACCTAGATTAGATTGTTTCTACTTCAAACAGAAGGTCTCCTAGTTGGGTTTGGGTCCTGCCCAAGATGGAAGAGCATGGACCCCAAGGATTAGGGCCATCTCCCCTATCAGCCATGCCCTTCAGAGGCTGGCTGACTGACCAGGGGCTGATCTCTGAAAGAGGAAATACAAAGCCTGGATCCTAATTAATAATAGGTTCTTAATATGATAGAAAATAATAATTTATCTCACCTTGGGACTCTCTGTCCTTTCATTTTCTTCAAATTGAGAGGATTGCCTAGCTGACCTGGGAAGATTCTTTCCAATTCTGTATTTAAGATCCTGTGGTCCTATTTGTTTCCCCAATTGGCTCCACCCACTAATCCACTCAGTCACTTTGCTTTGTGCTCAATCACTTCCCTTTTCTTTCCTCATTTCCTTCCTATCTTCCCAGGCCTCTTACACCTTTCTCCCCAACATATCCCTTTTCCATCCAGTGACACTGACCTCCTGGCCATCCAAAGAACAAGACCTCCATCTCTGGCTCTGGGTGTTCTCTGGAGTTGGACTCCAATCCTGGACTGCTCTCCCTCCTCTGCTCTGATTACTCACCTCCCTGGCTTTCTTTGAGTCCCAACTCGAATCCCTCCTACAGGAAGCCTCCCCAACCCCAATTCATTCCAGCGCTTTCCTTCAGGTCATTACTTCCTATCTCTCCTGTATGTAGCTAGCTTTGTATATGTTGGCATATTGTCTTTTCCATGAATTTGTAAACTCCTTGAGGGCAGGAACTTCCTTTTGCCTTTTTTTTTGTATCCCTAGAGCACCATGCCTGGCACATAGTAGGTACTTACTAAATGTTTATTGCTTGCTTGATTGCACTTGTTAACTATATTTCTCCTTTTCTTTCTTTTCTTTCTCTTCTTTTCTTCTTCTTGTCCTATTCACTAATCCTCTCAGATGCTTCCTTATCCTATTCTGGATTCTGCAGTTATTCTTGAACCTGCTCTTCTTTCATTCCAGAACTAGAATCTGGACCAGTATCTCAGACACTTAACAGCTGCATGACTCTGGGCAGTTCGCTTAACCTCTGACCTTTGTTTCCTCATTCCTCAAATAGGGATTATAATAGCACTTATTTGCCAGAGTTGTTGTGAGGATCAAATGAGAAGATGTTTGTAAAGTGCTCAGCACAATACCTCCTCCCTTCCTGCCTGCCTTCTTTCCTCTCTTTCTGCCTTCCTTCTGGCCTCCCTTCTTTCCTTCCTTATTCACATTTCCTTTTCTCTGTCACACAGAAGCTGTAAATAGAACCATTGAACTATCTTGCTGAGGAAATAGAACCAGAGAGTTAAGGAGCAATCTGATCTGCTCCCTTTGGGGTCAGGCTGTCCACGATTGAACCTGGTGTGTATTAGTTCCACACTGGCCAGTGAGAATTTCTTTTTGTCTCTGTGTGGAAATGACCTACGCAGCTGTTTTGCTTTCCCCCAAGTTGAGCTTGGAGCTGTGGTTTTAACAAACAGCTCCAATTGACTCTCAGTGGCAAAAGTAGAAGAAGGAATCCTTTGCTGATGGCTGGCATTCAGCCACTGCTTGCAGTAGGAATTTTCATCAGCCCTGTTGATGAATTCAGACTGGCAGGGCACTTGCCCATTAGGGATCATGAGATCATCTCCCTGCAGCTCTGTGTTCTTCACCTCCTAGAAGCAGATCTCTCTTCTGGAAAGGGGCATGGAGAGCCTCTTGGCTTTCTCCATTTAATCCAGTGATCAGACAATCACTTGCAGGCTCTTCCGGTACACTTCTTTGTTTATTCCCCTGCTCCAATGGCAAACACAGGGCTTACTGACTTGTGGTCACTGGTCTTTAGGGCCACGTGCCTTTGACATTTCTGTTAAGTATTATTCTTGCCCTTCCACAGGCAAGGGTTTAGCCCTTCTCTCTCAGGCTCAACTTCTCAGGGCCAGAGTCATACTGGATGGGCTGGAAAGGTAGCTCAGCCTCTGTGCAGCCTCCAGAGATAGTACCTACCTATCTGGGATGCTGCAGCTGGGTACAGTATAGGCATGGGGAACTCTTCTCTCCTGTAGTTGAGAGGTCCCCTAGCCTCCGGGTCATATCCATGCTTGATAATGGGCAGAAATAGAACATATGTAGAAAGTGCCAGTGCCAAATCGAACCTGCCCACCACCATTCCTTTTTTACCTGCAATAAGCAGAGAGCACCCATGAGACCCTACCCCAAGTCCAGAATGCACGGGGGGAGGCAGAGCTAATGTAAATTTGCTGCTTCCTTTCTTCACCCAGTATTCATGAAGTGTCTTGGTACCAGGGACTGTGGGCTCTGGGCAAAGACAGAAACAAGACAATCTCTGCCTTCAAGGAGCCAACATTCTACTGGGGTAATAGCTCATGTGTACCGCTAGGTAGAGCATATATACGCAATCAATCCAGAATTACTGAAGAAATCTGGAAAGGCTTCTTGAAGGAGAGGGAATCAGCAAGTTGGCCGGTGGGGCTGGAATGGAGGCAGAGTGAGTGAGACAGAGTCCTAGAAGGGTCAGTCTAGAGCCGGCTTGTGAAGGACTTTCAAATGCCAGGCAAGTGAGCTTGTGGGCTTTTGTATTAACAAGCTAGTTCAGATAGTAATGACCTTGAGACAAGTCTAACTCAGCTTGAGTTAGGGATTAGAAACTTGAGTATAGTCCTGGGAGTGGTGGCCCCAAATGTAGATAACAGTAGAAAAGAGCTTGGACTCCCAGCCTGATAAAGAGAAGCTCTTAAGAAATAGCCTGGTCCATTTTATTTGGGGTTATTGGCTCTCTTGGTGCCACCCCACATCCAGGGGATCCTTTCCTGCCTGCCGCTTACAGACGTAGCAGTTTATATGCAGCATACGCAGCATGTGCTCCCTGTTTTCTATCTGTGCTAAGCAGGCCTCTGCTCATCCCTGAGACAACTGCCATGTTCCCAGATACCAGATGGGAAGAGCTTAACAACTGGCAAGCAGCCCCGGGAGGGTGAGAAAAGTAGCATCATGGTATTATGGGCTGCCGACACTGGGGCACCAAGTGCTGGACTGGGCCTTTCAGGCCATCTAGTATGGCCTCTTCATTTTAGAGATGAGGAAACTGAGGCCCAGAGTCCCACAGTCCTAAGAAGCAGAGCTAGAATTTGAATGTACTTTCCATTCTGAAGAAAATAAAACATTTTCAAGTCTAAGAGCTATTAGCACAGAAAAAAGAGAGGAAGTAGTTAAAGCAAACAAAATACTGAAGGTAAGCCTTCATGCCAAAGCGACCACTTTGCTTTTATGACCCTGAAGACTAGGGACGGCCGACCCCTCCTCATGCCTTGGAATTTTCTCCTGCCATTTTGGGGTATTTTTGGTTTTAATTTTCACTTTTAGTTCCTACAAGTTTTCATTTTCAAACTGCAAGTATTAAGAGTTTCCTTAAACCTGTATTGGGAGTCCCTTGTCTTGGCTCCCAGGAGACCTCAGCTTATTTCCATGTTGCCCTTGGTGAAACATCTAAATCCAAATTCGGCTCCTCTGGATTTGGGGCTGTTTCGGGGTGGCCACATCACCATCAAATCTAAAGAAGGAGAAGAAGAATAGTGACAGCTTGGATTTCTAGAAGAACAACTCACATTTTTATATATGTATGTATATTATGTACATATGTGTGTATGTGTGTATGTACGTGTGTACATACGTATGTGTGTACGTACGTGCGTATGCATGTATGTGTATGTATGTACGTACGTGTGTACGTATGTATGTATGTGTAGGCTAACAGGATTCTGAAAAGCCCCTTGAGGTTGGAGTAGCTGAGGTTTAAAGGCAGAAGGGCCCTCAGAGGTCATCTAGTACAATCCCTTCATTTTCCAGAGGAGGAAACTGAGGCTCAGAAAGGGGAAGTGCCATGCCCGTGTCATGTGACCCGTGACACGCCTAGAGCCTGGATTCGAACCTCGATCTTCTGGCTCCATGCCCTGGTGCTTTCTGGCTCACAAAGTGCTTTATGAGCATTATCTCATTTGATCTTCATAACAGCTTTTTGAGATAGGTTCTGCAAGTTTGATGTCCGTTTTACAGATGAGCAAAGTAAAGCCTAGAGAGGTTAAGTGACTTCCCCAAAGCCATTTGATTCTGAAGTGGTAGAATAAGATTCAAAGCCCGGACTCTTGACCTCAAATCAGCCCTCTTTCCTTTATTCTGTGCTGCTTCCCAAAAGGGGCAACTGGTACCTCTGTGGATAGAGCACTGGGCCTGGAATCAGGAAGATCCGAGTTCAAATCCAGCCTCAGACACTTACTAGCTGTGTGACCCTGGGCAAGTCACTTCACCCCCATTTGCCTCAGTTCCTTGTCTATAAAATGGGTACACATTGGAGAAGGAAATGGCAAACTACTGCAGTAAAAATCCAATTAGAGTTGGTTACAAATGAACAACAAGCACCTCTCAAAAGCCTACCAAGCACACTAACAAAATCTATTTTGCTCTAGAGCTGCAAATGACTGTAGAGTACCGACTGTCACAGAACCTCATAACTGAAGGGGCCTCAGAGGCAGGCTGTGGAGTGTAACCTATACCTAGCCAACAATACTCCCTCTGAAGCTTCTGCTTGGAAGCTCCCAGAGAGAAGGAGCCTACAGGCATTGGGTATCTCATGCTCCGGTGCCTCTGGGAGGGACAGGTCTGTCCACCAGGCCCAAGTCTTTGGGGGAGTAGGTAACCTTCACTGGGATAGCCATGGTTTGGTGGTAGGTGGAGACCAGTCCATACTCAGTGGTGAATAATTATTAGGGGCAGCCTGAGAGAGGCTGGGAGACAGGCTGTGTTGGAGCCCTTCCGGTTGGGCCTCGGCTTTCCTTCTCATCTGCTGTTGTTGCACACATACCCATTGTGGCTCGTGGGGCTGTTCATTAACACCTGTGCAGTGGTGTGCTGCTCACTGTTTAGCAGCTGGTTTTTCTGGAGCAAAATTGTACAGATGACACCCTTTGAAGCAGAATCTGCATTAATACTTTCACCGTTGCTTTCTTAAGTCTAGACGGTGACTGAAAATGATCAACCAAGTCCCCATCTGCGGCATTTGTTGATTTCCCAGATGCGAATGCTCCCTCTGGACTTTGAATCGTTGGCTCTCACAGGGCCGTACGAACCGGCTGCAGGTTGACACCCCTGTACCGTGCCAGGCCCGGTCCGGGCATTCGTGCTGTACCATTCTGGTAAGAGAAGGTACTCGGAAAGCCAGGCAGGCTCTGCATGATGTGTAGGCATTGAACTTCTTTCTGTTTCCCATTCACAGTGTAAAGTTGGAGGGGCAAGGGTAGGGTCTGTCCCACTCCATTTGAACACAGAAGGCCCAGACTTCTCAACTGATTCAAGCAACCACCATCACCTGGAGGGACTAGGGATCACAAGATCCACACTTCTAGTGAATCAATCCTTCAAAAGGCCTATGTGAAAGCAGCAAATATATTGGGAGTGATTGAAGAGTCTGTTATGCTCTGTAGAACTTGGATAGAATCAGCACATTAGTTCAAAATACCTCATTCCAGTGGTGGGCCAGGCTAGTTGTGGCACAGTAGCAGTCAAGCCCCTGAGAAGGAATCATTTGAGGGGGAGGGAGGAGGAACTCTTCCCCCCCTTCCCCCCCCCCCCGATCAAAGCAAGAATTTGTTCAGACATTTGAGACTTGGAGCATCTGAATCTGTAGCTGAGAGAGACATTGAAAAGGAGCTAGATACCCTAAGGAAAAGTAGCTTCAAGGCTCCACAGGGAGCTCTGCTGAAAGCTGCATTATATCTTGGGGGGCAGATTTAAAAGGGGCCCCATGAAGGAGAAAAAAGAACTTCAGCAACCAAGAACCATGTTACCCACTTGCCACACATAACTCTAACCCCACTGGACTCGATGTCTACTTGTGGGGGAAGGTGCCCTGTTCTTAGTCCTTCAACACTGTTAGTCACCCCCCTCTCCCTGATACTTTCTTCTCTCCAGGTTTTTCATGACATCAATCTATCCTGGTTCTCCTCCTACCTGTCTGCCCACTTCTCAGTCTCCTGGGCTGAATCTTCGTCCAGGTCACACCTGGGTTAGCCGGCCTTTGTCCTGGGCCCTCTTCTTTTCTCCCTTTATGCGATTTTACTTAATGATCTCATCAGCTACCATGGAGTCATCTTTTGATTGTCAATCATCTTGATTCTCAAATCTGATTATTCAGCCCTAGTTTCTCTGCTCACCTCCAGTTCTGTGTTTCCAGCTGACATTTCAGCCTAGATGGACCCCATGTACTCTGTCTGACACTGGCCTCCTGGCCATCTCCCAACCACAGGCATTTTCCCTTGCTGTCCCCTCTCCCTGGAATGCTCTCCCTTCTCATCTCCCCTTCCTGGCTTCCCTGGACTCCTTCAAGTCTAGCTAAAATTCCCCCTTCTACAGGAAGTCTTTCTCAAGCCCTCTCAATTCCAGTGCCTTCCCTCCACCAATCACTTCCCCTTTCTCCTGTTTTGAGCTTCTTTGTACACAGTTTGCTTGTTGTGTCCCCTTTAGATTGTGAGCACCTGTCTTTACCCTTCATTGTATCAGTGCACTTAGCATGGTGCCTGGCAAACAGTGGGTCTATATAAATGTTAGCTACATTATTATTATTACTGAATGAGACTCAAAACCCACTAAACCTAGCGCTGTGAGATTGTATGGCCCCCGAGAATACTATAAAAACTTGAATGGCTTTTTACATACAGAGATATTTAGGGCTATCGAGGGTTTCGACAGCTTTTATTCCACCTCTCTAATTTCACAAAAGAGGAAACAGACCTAAGACACATTAAGTTAATGTCCAACATCACAGAGGTGCTAAGTTGGCAGATCTGGGATTTGAATCTCGACTGTTTGGACTCCAAACCCAGCCCCCTTTACAGTCTTCCATGCTGTCAAGCTATACACAACATTCATAAAACAATTCAGATCGAGTCATGAAATCATGTTGTGTGTCATTCGAGATTCTGCTCTGATTCCAGGTCCCTGACCCCAGCAACACAGCTGTTCTCCTTTGTTCTTTCCTGCACTGAGTTTTTGAACAACCATCTTGCTTCTCATTCCACAATCTATTTCTGACATCTTGGAACAATTTACATTTTCAGAGGCTTGAGCAAAGGCACAAAAAATGTTGCCTTGGCTTTGATACTAGTCCCTTTATATCTCTGAATGCACAATTGCCATTATGCTCTTAGTTCTCCTTTTCTCCCTTAGGACATAGGAATTGAAAAGAGAATTGGCTCAAACCAACTGGTCTTACCCATCTAACGTACAGTTGCTAATATGATATGATTGGTTGTGACACTGTTGGCCCGTGGGTTGATTTATTCCAGGCACTTTGCCGAGTTGCATCACTTTCTCATTTATTTGCCTATTTATTTTTAAGCTTCATTGACAACTTTTCTTTTTATATCCCAGCATTTTTGTATATATTTCTCCCCCCTTTTTGTGAGCTTTCCATTGTAATAAAGAATAGCTAAACAAAATTAAAAAGGCCACGGTGTCTGACAGCATATGCAACTTACAAATAGCCCCTCACCTCTCAAACAAAAGAAGGGAGGTGGCTCTCTTTAGCTCAAGATTGGTAGCTATCATGTTAGAGCATTCATCTTTGTTTTGTCATTCCTTCAATCTTCAGGATGTCATTTTAGATATTGTTTTTTTGGTTCCGTTTATTTCACTCAGATTTTTTCTTTTATTTCTCCAAATTCCTTGTATTCCTTGTGTTTAACGGTTATAACGGATGAAGTTATGTTCACGGATCTTGTATTTTCTAGTTATTTCCCGAGTGATGGCTATCTGCTTTGTTTGCAGTTCTTTGCTACCACAAAAAAGAATTGGTTTACTTTCCCCACTTTGCTCCTCTTGGGAGAGGTCTAGGCAACATCATTACATCAATTGTTTGGCTCCGATTTTTTTGGCTGCCATAGTGTTCAAGCATAGCGCAATGGAGAATTCTTCCCAACTGGTTTACTTTTTAAGTCAGTAAATATCAAGACCTCCAACCATCCAAGGCAAATAGTGGAATCATCTTCAAGGGCTTATTGAGGCAACTAGGTGGCACCACAGAGCACCCAGCCTAGAGTCAGGAAGACTTGAATTCAGATGTGGCCTTAGCCTCTCACTAGCGGTGTGACCCTAGGCAGGTCACTTAACCTGTCTGCCTTGGTTTCCTCATGAGTAAAATGGGGATAATAATAGCACCTATCTCCCAGGGTTGTTGTGAGGATAAAATAAGATTTGTAAAGTGCTTTGCAAACCTTAAAGTGTTATATCAATGCTAACTATTATTATTATTAATAATAATAATAAATTAAAGTGGATCAGCTGAACTGAGAGCTAATCTTCCGTTCTGTGATCGACCCCACCAACAGTGCATCCAGAATAGATCCTGCTTCCAAGTTTCCCATTTGAATAAATCTTCTTAGAGTAGACTTGTTTTCCAAAATGTGTTGACTTGGAACAAAAGAAACCAGAGCTGCTAGAAAAGCAAAGAAGGGAAGGAAGATGGGGAATGGGTCGTGGGTAGATGCATTTACCTGCTTTCCCTCTAGGACTGTTTTAGCCTTTGGCTGTGCAATTTGTTCAGTCCTCAAACCGTAATTGCTTCCCCCAGGGCATCATCCTTTCCAGTTTGGAGGGCTGTGCCATTTTCAATCATCTCTGATCTAGTTATCTGTGCTCTGGATGAGTCACTTACCCATGCCTGGAAATCAAATGTTGGAAGCAGGCTCTCCAAAACCTTAGCTTGTGGCTGGGGCCACATGATATCACCAAGAATGGAACTGAAATAAGGTTTATTCTCCATCAGCTCTTTGGCATTCCTTATTGGATGTGCTTCAACAAACCAGTGTTTGCACAGATGGCTCTATTTATCCATTTGGTCACATCAATTTACTCAGAAGTCAGTGGTCCTCTTATCAGGAGGGGAAAGTTTTTTCTTACCACAGGAAGAGCTAACGAATGACAGCTCCAGAGCAGGATTTGTTTTCCATAAATTCTGAAGAAAGGGATCTGGGCAGGGAGCCACAATGGGCCAGCCAGCCAGCTTGGCCCCTGGAAGTGACAGATTTAGGCCCTGTGCAAGAAAAACTCCCTAGCAAAGGTCTCTGAAGCTGAAATGGGCTTTCATAAAAGGTGGCAAAAGAATGTGAGTGGGGACTGGATCACTATTGCCTGGGCTGATTGTAGTGGACATGCTTGATTCACTCTAGGATGACCAGGGAAGGCAGGCCTGGGAGTCTGTGGTTCTGTGAACAATGGCTCGGCGCAGTCTTTTCCAAAGCCCATTATGTACCTGGGGGACTCCAAGCTGCTTGGCCACTAAAGATCACTCACTAATGGCCCCTGACCTCGCCCTGTCCTTGGAGGTGGTGGTGGTCGTCCTCCCCATGCCTAGTATTTTGGGGAAGGAGTTTGAGAGCAATGAGCTGATATGCTTCACATCAAGGCCCAGGGAGAAGACGACTGATTCTTCTAGGAATTAGCTCAATTGAGCATGTAAAAGGAAACATTCATATCAGCTGTCAATCAGGAAGCCCTGAGTTCAAATTTAGACTCAGATGCTTACTACCTGGGTGACCCTGGACAAGTCACTGAACCTCTGTTTACCTCTGTTTCTTTTTCTTTTCTTTTCTTTCTTTTTTTGTGTAAATATTGAGATATTTGCTGAATAGATATAGCCAGAAGAGAGGTATAAGCACCCCTTGTCCCCCAACTGGAGCTCTACTCCATCTGCCTTACTGTGGTGTCTAGGCAGAGTAGACTTACCTAAAAAGCTGCTACCAAGCATTCTCCCCCAAGTTCACTTTGGAATTCAGTCTTAACCGGTGAACAGTCATTTCCTTCCTGTAAGACCCAGCATCTTGGTAATAGGGTCAGTCTAGTACTGGCCTGGGTACCAGTTACTCCTTTGAGTTGTGTGGCAAGACTGGGCTTGCCATCCACATACTTTGGCCTCCTTCACTGGGGGCAGTAAAGAGTAGACGTAACAGAGACGGAAGTTACAGCATCATCTTGTGCTTCTGTCTGCCTCAATTTCCTCAACTGTGAACGGAGATAATAATAGCTTCTACCCGAACAGGGTTTTTGTGAGGATTAAATGAAATCAATTTGTAAAGCGCTTAGCACAGTGCCTGGCACATAGTAGGCACTTAGGAAATGCTCATTCCCTTTCCTTCCCCATAAACTGCTTATTTGTCCCTGATGCGCTCATCTTTTGCCCAGACCTATGATTCATTGGATCACAGAGATGGAAAGGAATTTCAAATTCATCTAGGTCAACCCCCCAAATTTTTCAAAGGAGAAAAGAGGCCCAGAGAGGTGATGTCACTTATTTATGGCTGCACAGCTGTGGCCTCAGATGACCTAGCATTGAAACCCAGGGCCTTCAGTTCCAAGGCAGGTACTCTTTCCAGAATGATTGATTTGCATGCTGTCAACACAGCTGGGCTAATACACAATCATTTGTGAATCAGCTTGACAAGCACTGATTAAGTGCCTCCTCTACCAGGCACCGTGCCAGGTATGGGGATACAGAAACAAGTAGATTGGGAATACAGCTGTCAAATGCGTTCTCCATGTCAGCGTTCATATGGCTAAATGAAAAAATGGTCCATGTTGAATTGCGGAGACTGACTGCCTAGAAGGCGACCTCAAAAATGCAGCAGATTCCGAGGTTAGCAGCAGCTTGAGCCCTGACAGTGACAAGCATCAATTCAGTCAGCAGCTCAGCAAATCAACTCCGGTTTCCCCTTCTGCTCCAGAGGTTAGGTTGCAAAGAGTGAGAGCCTCTTATCTTTTTTAGATAAAATGGAGGAGGAGGTTCTCATCGTATCTCTTCTAGCGCGCTCACTCCTAATTCAGCTGTCATGCAGACTTCTGCTTAGTGTTCCGTCTGCTTTCAAGTGGGTTCAGCGCCAGGGAGGATGCCAGACAGACTGCTGCATTACTTCAAGACTTCGAGGATCTATGCTATCTCTTCCTCCGTCCATGCGGGTCACAGCCTCTCTACACCTTCCTAGATGGTCTTCAAGACATGCTCTTGCCAAAACAACTCCTCTCTCACTGGCCTACCTTGGAGCGGTGACGACCCTCTCCGCCACAGAGTCCACTGCCCAGCGCGTGCTCGAGAAATCCCTGTGTAGTGGGAAAGCGCCGGACCCCGCCTTGGAAGTAGTGGATTTGGCTCCCGGATCTGTCATCTACTGGTTCTGTGACTTTGGGCAGGTCACTTCCTCTCTCTGCCATCAGTTTCCTCATCTGTAAAAGGAAGACGTTGGATTAGATCAGGAGTTCTTAACCTTGTATCTTTGAATTGGCTTTTTTCACCTTTGAATATTTTAAAAATATTTTGATAGTTATGTTTTAATATAATTGGCTTCCTTTGTAATCCTATGTATTTTATGTTATGCAAATACAAACATGATGCTGAGAAGGCTTCCCCAAATGGCCAAAGGGATTCATGACACAGAGAGAAGAACTGCTGGGCTAGAGGCTCCAAATCGAAATTCCCTTGGTTTTCGGACTTGGTAGGGCATACTGAAGACCGTGCGCTGCCAGAAAAAAAATGTCAACATTTCACCTTCCTCTTCTTTCCATGATGATCCAAGAGTGATGCAGTGACCCTAGGGATGGGGCAGAAACTTCATGGGAAGGGTCAGCAGTTTGATTTCCCAAGTCAATCCCCCCATTTTCCTTAATAGATTGTAAGATGAAAGTCACTGGACTTTGTTTGGGGGTGGGGAGCGGTCTGTCTGAGAATAGGTTTAAGGTTTGGTATGCCTGTATGAGACACAGAGCCTGCTAACATGATAGCAAAGAAAGCCTGCTTTATCAAGGGGGCATACGATGTGAAAGGTAATCAGGGAGAATCGTTGGGCACCCCAAATTGGTCAAGTCTACCGGTTTTTTATAGGGCTCTTGGTCCAGAAGAACAGGTATTGGGGAAAGGAGTGATTGCTGCTGATTCATGCTAGTGGGGTATGAAGGAGTGGGCTGAAGATTCCTAGGGAATTGGCAGACAGTTGATACTCAAACTTCCTGCTAGTAAGAAAGGGCTTTGAGGCCCTATTCTTTGTCCAACTGTGACAGGATGACCTCAGGGTTTTCGAGCTTGCCCAGGGCTTCTTCCTTTATTGGGGTAAAGTAGCAATTGAAATTATTACAGGGTCTCTGAAGTTTTTGTGTTTGGTTTGGTCACCAGCTGAAAGTGGAACCTGGCTCCCTATATTATAGTCAGGCTGTATAATTCCTCGAGGGAGGGTACCCAATAATGCTGTTAATGCTTCAGTGTCCAACCTTCTTGCATTTTAGGCCCAAGCATGTCTCTTCAATCCAGTGACACTGGCCTCCTGGCTGTTCCATCCCTTGGCTCCAGGTATTTTCTCTGGCTGTGCCCCAGGCCTGGCACCCTTTCCTTCTTCTGCTCTGACTGCTGACCTCCTTCCTTTAAGTCCCAACTTAAATCCCATATTTTACTGGAAACCTTCCCTAACTCCTCTTAATTCTAGTGCTTTCTCTTACTTTGTTTCTATTCTGTATATAGCTTGTTTGTAGGTATATGTTTGCTTGTTATCATCTCTATTAGATCATAAGCTCCTTGAGGGCAGAGACTGCTTTTTGCCTCTTTATATCCCCATTGGTTAGCACATAGCAGGCATTTAATAAATGTTTGTTGACCTGACCAACTTTGACTTAGGACATGGTCTTCAAGGCAATTTTTTGCAGCCAAAAAAAAAAATCCTTCACTCTCTAGCCAACCTGATGATGAGTTTTTCTGACCTAAAATTTAGCAAGGCTTTGTAAAATAGATATTCACTTCATTGCTGGGCCTCTACTTTAGAGCCTTTCCAGTTCAGTAAGATCTGCCAAAGCTTTTGCACAGGGGAGGACTTCAGTCCAGAGTGATATAATGCCTTACATTTATATAGCAATTTGATGAATGAGATGCAGAATTCAGGAGACTACACTGAGGTTAAAACCTGGCATTCTTAGGGGTAATGTGTATGTCTGCAAGAAAGTACACGAACTCAAAATACTGAGGCTTCTCCCCTCTTCCCCTGAACCAGAATGTGTACTCTTCGAAATCAGGAAATGTGGTATCTTTCATCTTTCTCTAGCACCTAACATGGTTCTTTGCACATAGTAGGCTTTTAATAAATGTTAACTCCTTTACTGAATTTGCTTTTATGATATCAGAATTTAACACAGAAGCTTAGTTGAAAGAATGGTTGTGTTAAAATGTGTATTTGTGTCTTATAAATTGGCAAACTTTTCTTATTTGGAAACAGATACCAACCACAGGCTATTTTTCAGCATGTCAGGAAAGCACATTAGAACGGAAAAGAAAAATCATGCTTGCATTTTTGCACCATTTGGGGAATGCCAAGAAATTCTGGACTGGTTTTGGACTCATCACAAATGAGCCTTCCCCACAAAATATGCATTGAAAGACTTGGGGGGAAATTTTCATTTTAAACACAGGAACTAAAACATGTTTTCTTAACTTCTCATGACCCAATAACGAAATTAAATCACCGGACATTTATTTGCTCCAATTGCAGATGCTCGGAAGTGAATTCCAAAGTTTTCCTTTCAGAAGTTCCTCTCATCCCTATACGGTGCTCCCTCTGGCCAAGAGCAGACATGTTGCATGGATGGTGGCTACCGTATTTTTCCTTTCCAAAAAACAGAGTCACAAAGGTAAGGGCTTACTGCATCAGGATTCTTGGCCGTAGGGAGTTTGCTCCTCAGGGCCAGTCCTAGGGCAGAGGGTCAGGGGAGCTGAATTGGGTTTTCTGTACTTTCTCAGAGCATGTGGGAGGCAGGCCTACCTCCAGTGCCTGTCCTTGGAGGCCTCTGTCCTGCAGCGCCTTCAGCCATGGCCTGCTGAGCAAATCCATTCCTTCTGGGGACGGGTTTCGTTAATGGAAAGTTCCTCCTTACGTTAAATAGGGACTGCAGGTGCTCTTGTGCTCATTTTACAGCTAAGGAAATGGAGGCCTGCACATTCTCTCAAAGAAAATTTAAACTCCTACATATTGTTACTTGCTTGATTTTTACTCCCAAGTCCAGCATTTTTTTCTCCTACAACATATTGCCTCTGGCCCTTTCCAAGATGAGGAAAGAAAGGGGAAGGGAAGGGAATAATAAGCATTAATATGCTCTTTGAGGTGCGTTTTTGTCATCCCCATTTTACAGTTGAGGAAACTGAGGTAGACAGGTTAAATAAAATGTCTGAGGCTGGATTGGAACTCCCGTTCTCCAGATTCCAGGACCGGTGCTGTACCCACTGCAGCACCATTTAGCTGCTGAATCCTTCATTTTTCCTTGAACACTTTGGTTGGCTTTCTCCTCTGACACCATCATACTTTATCCTACGTCATGTTTATTTGGCTTCATGTTGTGTCCTTGCTAGTAGAATATAAGCTTTTGGAGACAGAACTTATGTAATTTTTCTTCTTTGTGTCCCAGCGCCTAGCACAGAGCCTTCTTCAGAGTAGACACTAGAAGAATCATAGATTTAGACCTGAAAAAGACCTTAAAGGGAATTTTGTCCAACACCTTTACTTTACAGATTAGGAAACTGAGGCCCATAGAAGTTATGTAACTTTTTCAGTCACACAGCTAGTAAAAGGCAAAACTTACACTTGGACCAAAGCTTCTGTGAGCATGTCTAGCACTCCCTGCTGCTGACCTATTGAAATTGAACCAGAAATCAAACTAAGCCACAAAACACAGCAGGAAGCCGTAGCCCTTCCCTTGTACATAGAGTATTGGGGGAATTTGTAAGGTTCCCTAAAGTCTGCTCAGAAAAAGCACCGATTGTGCTCTCCAAATAAAGGAAACTTAAGAATGATGGTCCTGCCCTCTCAAGAGAGAGCCAGAGTGAGTCCTTGCCAAGATGGCAACTGGAAAGCAGTAACTGGCGTGAGCTCCCCACCAAGTCCCTCCAAAAACCTATAAAAAATGGCTCTGAACCAATTCTAGAACTGCAGAACCCACAAAGTGGCAGAGGGAAGCAGGGCTCCAGCCCAGGAC
>CM053628.1:4418844-4435960 GCA_028646595.1 Phalanger gymnotis | reverse complement strand
CTCACTCAGCATTATGTCATGTAGGTTCTTCCAGGTTGTTATGAAGTCCGTATCATCCCCACTTCTTATAGCACAGTAGTATTCCATTACCTTCATATACCACAGCTTGTTCAGCCATTCCCCAATTGATGGGCATCCCTTTGATTTCCAATTCTTAGCTACCACGAATAGCGCTGCTATAAATATTTTTGTACATATGTAATCCCAGCTCTTTTGATGGCTTGCTGTAGAACAGAGCAAATTTCTTCCCTTCACCGGGTCTCAGTTCCCTCATCCTTAAAAGGAGGGATTTAGATTAAATGATCTCTAAGTTGTCTTTCAGTAGTGACATTTTGTTCGTCAACAATTCGCTCCTGATAGAGTATACTAAATAGTACTTTCATTAACTTAAAAGGCTTATTACATCACCAACAGCATTTTATTTTGGGTTGTGTTGGCATAATGTAGTTTTGTGCAACAAACCAGATAATCTGATTCGTGTTAATAGGCAAATCATGATTACTTATATTCCTTGACTTCTCTGTGGCATTAGACACCCTTGTCCACTTCCTCCTTGAAGCTCTCCTTCTTCAGCTTCTCTAACCCTCCAACCTCTCTGACTGTTCTTTGTATTTCCTGTGGATTCCTGTATTTCTTCCAGCCACTTCCTGTTGGTACTCTCCAAGGCTTAGTCCTTACCCCTCAACTACCCTTTCTGTACCCTCTCTCTCAAAGATCTAATCAACTCTTCATGGCACCAGTTACTACCTCCATGCGAATGACTTTGCCAATCTTTCACCTGCATTTCAGTCTTGCATTTCCAACTGCCTACAGACAATCTTCATCTCAAACTCACCAGGCATAAATCTAAATATTTCATTTTCTTCCAAAACTGATTCTCCTTCCTCAGTTGCCAAGTGATGTCAATGGCAGCATCATTCTTCCAGTCACTCAGGCTCATCTTTCCTCTTGGTTCCCTGTAAGTAATTTCTCACCGAGTCCCACTGACTCACTCCTGCTGCATTCTCACTGCCGTTACCTTAGGCCAGGCCTTCATGGCTGGGTTATTGCACCTGTTTCCAAGCTGGTCTTCCTGCTTCTAGCCTCTTTTACATTGACATCTTCCTAAAGCACTCCATTCGTCATGTTACTTCCCTGCTTGAAGCCTTGCCTCTGGACCTTGTTTTACAGACAAGGCAATGATGGCCCAAAAAGGGGAAGTAACTTGTCCAAAGCCACTTAGGCAGTGATATACCTTAGGACTGATGGGGCTAGACCTGGAACTGAGGTCCTAAGATCAGAGATTTAGAGATAAAAGGGATCTTAGGAATCCAACTCTCACATTTTAAATGAGAAGAATGATGTCCAGAGATGTGAAGTGACTTGTCCAAAGTCATATAAAACAGGGAATACTACTACTACTATAATACTACTGCAATAATGATAATAGAATTTATATAGCATTTTACGGATTGTGAATTCCTTACATATGGTATCTCATTTGATCCTGACCATAACCATGAGAGGTAGGTCCTATTATTATCATCCCCATCTTACAGATGAGGAAATTGAGACTGAGAGAGGTTAAGTGACTTGCCTAGGGTCACACAGCCACTAAGTGTCTAAGAAAGGATTCAAATTCAGGGCTTCCTGACTTCAGGTCCAACACTAGACATTCAAAATCCAAAACCAAAGTTCTTGCCACCACTGCCTTTCAAGCTCTCCCTAATTTGGCCCTGTGCTGCCAATCCAAACTTGGTTCTTACTGCTCCATTCTAATCAACCAGGTCTCTTTGACGTTCTCGATACACACCAAGCTCATTCGAGCTTGCAATGACTTCCTAAAAGAGAAGAGAGAGGGGATACGAGACAGCACAAGATCAGAGAATCAAGCTCATTCACAGAACACAGAATGTGCACATTGTAAAGACTCTTAGCTGTCATCTAGTCAGTCCTACTCACTTTACAGAGGAGGAAAAAGACTGGCTAGTTAGGGAAGTTTCTGTGACTTCTGCCTAAGTCTGCCAGGCCTCAAGCCTTAAAAATAGAAGCTTCAATTATGTATCTCAAAGCAAAAATTCCCAAAAGAACTCCCTTAACTTTGGGTAGTTGTAAAATGAACCAAGGGAGCAGGAGAGGGACTGCTCTGCGAATGAAAGGGCTACCCAGCTGCTGTTTGTATTTATACCTGTGACCAAAGGTAGAAATAAATAGCATGGTGCTGTATGGAGGCACTACATGGAGAGCCTCATTCATCCCTATTCTTCCTTCCCCCGGCCTAACCCCAACCCTTTCCCCTCTCCTATGGTTTTCCTTTGTCCTTTTCAGTTCTAGGGGCAGGGAGTGGAGCCTCCGACCCAGGAACTAGAGCCATGAGGCTCCAGGAGGCTTGCCCAGTGGGGCTTTGGACTTGAACTTGGTGGGATCAATGCTACATAGAAACTGACATAATCAGTGAGCCTAACCCTCCTCCCCTGCCCAGGTACCAAAGTGGTATGAGGAATTAAGCCCCCAAAGGGTTTAAGGAAATGTTTTACATTGCTTCTTGCCATAACTTTGAGGTAAACATCCCTTTGTAACGAAATGTTAACTAGTTAAATGGAACTAGAGAGCTAGTCACTGGGACCCTCAAAATAAGCTGAACACAATCTGTGGCACTCAAGCCAATAGCAAAGATGAGAGAATCCCCAACTACCTCCCTCAGAGACTAAAAACTGAGACTGCTGGGGGGAGGGGGGCTTCAGGGAGGCAGCGGGCAGGAGGAGCTGGCAACCAATAAAATGTAAAGGTTCCGGCCCTGAAAGAGTAGGGCCAGAGACAATCTGGTTATACTCTCCCACTTGGTGATCTCATCAGTTCCCACGGTTTAATTACCATCTCTATGCAGATGATTCCCAGATCTATGTATACAGCCCTAGTCTCTCTCCTGAGCTACAGTCATGTTGTTTGGACATTTAAAACTCAATGCCCCATAGGAATCTGAGACTCAACATGTCCAAAATTGAACTCATTAGGTTCCCTCTAAACCCTCCCCATTTCTGAATTTCTTCCATATTTCTGTTGAGAACACCATCATCTTCTCAGTTACCCAGATCTATGACCTATATCAGGAGTACAGCCCTTTGACTAAATCCAAACTTCATAGAACAAATTCTTTTATTAAGCGGATTTGTTCCGTGAAATTTGGATTCAGTCAAAGGGTCCCATTTGAGGACCTAGAGCGCCACGTGTGGCCTTGAGGCTGAAGGTTCCCCACCCTTGGCCCAGTTATTGTACTTACGACTCTTAGTCACTCCATATGCTCAACATGTTCCCAAACCCCATCACGACATCTCTCATATACATCCCCTTCTCTATATTCCTAGAATCGGGCCAGGTATGACCATAAGATCACAGCACAGTCACTTACAAATATTCTCAGGAATGCTAATACTCTGGATGTTTGGAGGCTGTTGAGGGAAACTAACAACAACAAAGAATGTTCTAAGAGCTCCGAGGAAACGCGGGTAGGATTCCATGCTGTATTTATTCCAGAGGAAGTGAGCCCAGGAGATGAGCTCTAAAGTCCTTGGCTTAGGATTGAGAGGTCTTCATGACAAGGCCTCTCACCAACTTCCAAACCTCCTGTCGCTTCGGTTCCTCCACCCGTTTTTCCTGAACTACTTGATGTGGACACTCCAACTTCAAGATTCAGCTCAAATTCCATCTTCCTTTGGAGCTCCTTCTGTGCTCCCGATTGCCAGTGGCCTTCCCTCAGAGATTCCTTTCCAGCTACTCTGCCTCTATGTCATATGTACCTACTTACGTGCTGCCTCCCCGATTTGAATGGAAGCTTCCTGAGGGAAGGGAAGGTTTTTACTTTTCTTTGTCTCCCTAGCACTTAGCCCAGTGCCTGGCACCATAGTAGGGCCTTATTAAATGCTTGCTGACTGACTGTTGGATTTATTGTACAATTAAAAGGGAAAGCAAAGACATATATGACCTATATTAAACTGCTAACCATCTTACAGAAAGAATGGTGAGGGATGAAGGGAGATAATTTGGAGTTCAAAATTTTTAAAAATGAATGTTAAAAATTGCCTTTAACTGTAATTAGAAAAAAAACATTTAAAACAAGGGGGGAAAGGGAAAAGCAAGAGATACCCAATGTTATTCAGTTTCATACATAATCCTCCTTTTCTGTTCTACTTTGCACATGAAAATACTAATTTATTTGATGTTTGTTAAGTTCAGAATTTTTCAAAATTGAGTGTAAAATCTAGTCTCTCCCCTTCATTTGACAAATGAGGAAGCTGTGACCCTCAAGTCACATACCCCTAAGAGAGCTAGATTTAAACACAAATCCTTGGCTAATGAATCCAGAGTTCTTTCTCCAATACTCTACTGACTCCCATTTTATTGAACTGTTTTTGATTTGAGGAAATAAATTGGGCAGGCAGAGGGGGAAAGGATGGTGGATTTACTGCAAATAAGCCAGGAGCCCCATGTTCTGTAATACCACAATACCGACGCCCCCAAAGAGAAAACAGTTCTCTTCCTTCCTTTATAGAAACTGAAGTTCCTAAACAATACGTTCATTCTCATGTACACAGTACTGTGATGCTTACCAGAATTCTGAAGCCAGAGAGAAAAGGATTGTAAATTCAAAAGCCTTTGAGCCATTAACATTTACTCCAGTCAAAAACCTTCAAAAGTAGTTTGTAAGGTTTGTCAAAGACAAGAGATAAAGATAATTTATTCTTTGAATAATCCTTAATACTACTCAGTAAAAGTCACATTTTGAGTAGAAACCACAAAATACCAGAGCTAAAGGAGATGTCACTGATATTCTGGACTCCTGTCTGTGTACAGCCGTTGCCAAAAGAGACAGCATGTGTATCTCAGCTATGGGCAGGGCACATGCCACTCTGACAACTGCCTGGCAAATAATCTTTGCCCTACAGTCTTCATGGGGCACACCCCACGTGCTTACAGGGCAGCTGCCGGCTAACTCCTCTGATGTGGCCAAAGCTAGCTCAGACTCTTTAAACTCCTGTCCTCTGGCCCCTGCCTGGATCTATGCTACCTCAAAGTGACATCTCTGGACTCATCCTATTTCTGGTCCTCCTGGACCCGCTCCTCTTGCCTTTAACTCGAGCATTAAACATAAGGCCTCCACCTGATCCTGCTAGTTCAGTCGGCTCCTTCAAAACCCAGCTAGTCAGCTGCCAACTCCTGGTACAGCTGCAGCCCACACTTCACTTTGTCACCTTATTAAGAAAGCAAACATAAAAACTCCCCCTATTTAGGCTCTCCTGCATTATCAGACCCTTGATCCATAATGCTAGAGCATTGCCCCCTTTTCCGTTTTTCTTTGCCATGGCATTTTCACCTAAAATGCCTCACAATAAAGTTAGCTTTACTTTCAGTATTTACAGACGTTCTTAAAGCTTGATTCTTCCTCCACTTCTTGGAAGAAATCCCTAGTAATGCCTGCTTATCAACGGTGGCCTATCTCCCTTTAAAATTCCATTGAATCATTTCCAATTTCAGATTTAGCATGGGTATCTCAATTCAAATGGCATGGCTTTTTAACATTAATCTCTTTCCATCTGAATCTTTGCCCATCAGACTCAGAGCAGAGCAGTGGGAAATGCAGTGGACTTGGTATCAGGAGGGATCTGGCTCTGAACCCCACTTCTGATACTGCATGATCCTGGGAAAGTCACTTTCCCTCTCTGGAGCCTCCTCACACTTTGTAAAGCTGAAAATGACATAGAAATATCAGCCCCAATTAGCAGAAAAAGGCCCAGATAGCTGCATAAGATGACTCGAGGCATTGGACAAGGATGATTGGATATTACATTAGCAAAGGTCGAACACCCTCGCTTCATTTTGGTTGATGAACAATAAAGGACAAAAGTGGAAAGGAACTCAGTCTGCCAAAATGCCACTGTCACGCACAGGCCCAGGGAACCATTTACAGGAACGTACTTTGGATAATTGTTAGGAAGCGTCTGTTGGAGCACATCAATATGTGCTAATACGTTATCAATAACTTTCAAACATAATCTGGGGCAGGGAGCCACCATACCCTGACGGGCTGGCACCAGTGTTCTGAAACAAAACAACCTGCACAGTATCACGAACATCCACCAACATCCCTTGGCCATTCGGGGAAAGCAAACTGCTAGGTTAGTGTAAACATAACTACAGCAGTCTATTAAAAATGTGTAAAGCATCAAGGAACAGATGGTTTTCTTGAGGGGAGAGACTACTGTTTGTTTTGTTCTTGTTATATCATTCGGTCATTTCAGTCATGTCCAACTCTTCTTCTTTTTCTTGGCAAACATACTGGAGTGGTCGCCATTTCTTTCTCCAACTCATTTTACATATGAGCAAACCCTTGCACACAGCAGGCAGTTAATGTACGTTCGATTGAACTGCTGAACATGGCTAATATGGACATATTTTAGGTGGCTTCATATTCATAACCTACATCAAATTGCTCAGTCACAAAGACAAAAAAGGAATATTTTCATGTACTCAGCACAACCGAAGGAGGGAATTCATATAAAACCATGAATTTCCATTTCAGACTGTTCATTAAAAAAACAACTACGTAATAAATACTACACATCGTTTTTAAAGCTACCCTACTTTTCTGTACTTCCTTTGTTCTCCGCTGTTTTTTCTCCCCCTCCCCTTGCCACCCCGCTCCAGAGAAGGCTACAACCAAATATAAATATATACGTGAGCAAAGATAACACAGAAAAGGGAGATAAGTTTTGTGGGGAAGGGTGACTGGGATGATGGCGGTGATGGTAGAATCAAAACCAAAACAGAGAATCTCACAGAAAATGAAGATTTGGCTTCTGAATCCTCTTTAATGGGAGGCTATGGCAGGAGGTTTTTGCTCCGCCATCCAGTCTTCCAATCAAAGGGACAGAGGCAACACAGGGTATTGATGAGGTATGAGGAGCAAAGCTGATGCCATCTCTAGTGATAATGAATGTGTTATTCTTACATGGAAATATTCCCCTCTGGACAGATTTAGTGTCTCACTCTTTTGGTGCGGAAGCCCAACGTATAGCTAAGATCTCCTGTACTTGCAGTCCCTTCCTGCCGAGCAAACTCAGGGTGATCCTGCCTTTGTTGGCCAGCATCATCTGGTTGTTTCTTATATTCCACGGTATCTACCTTGAGCTTCTGTTTCCTCATTTGGAAAATGAAGGACTGGGACGATGAAGAATTCCCCATATCCCACAAGGATACCACTCACGGTTCCTAGATAAGAAATCTTTCCAAACCATGGTTCTTCATTGACACAGGCCTATTCACCAAATGAGCTGCTGCCACTCTCACCAAGTCAGCCACGCTGTTACTCTAAAGGGAAGCCTGGAATGTCCACTCCTGGTCTGCTAAGTGATTATAGCTCTTTTGGCAAAAGCCACAGCTCTAATAATAAGAGATTCCAGACTCAAGGCTCATCCTCATGTTTACAGGGGAGCTTGCCTGTGTATACAGAGACATTTCATAGAGTGACACCTTGGTCTTATCCAGAGGTTCCTAAACTTATTTGGCCTACTACCCCCTTCAAAAAAAATTACTCAGTGCTCCCTGGAAATCTACTTTCTTTAACCCTTTAACAGTTATTTTTAAATTTGCATCATTTCAAAACAATAAAAAAATTTTTTTAAATGACACATTTTAAATTTAACAAATTTATTGTAAATTTGTTGGTTTTCTCCTGCATTGAAATTTTGATGATGCAATATCGCATCATGTAACTGCATAGCATCATATTGTAAACAAGTCATTATATGCACATATTCCTGCCAATGCATGCTGGACTTCCCAACAATTCGCAACACACTTGCCTGCCAACACTTGCTTGTTAAGACCTGTCAGTGGACTTAACCACTGATCAGTTTTAACTTGCATTTTGTTTGTTTATTTGAAAAATAATGTACTCACGACAACTTTAAATGTTACACAACAGATGAAACACGTATGAACAGTGTTTCAAAATATTTTTCTGTTCTCTTCTTTCCTTATGCTTCTACCACTCCTTTATTTTTATTTCATGCCACCCCAACTGCAGTCAAGGCTATTACCACCTCCTTGGATCATTCTAGCACCCCCTCCAGGGGGCAGTATCACCCACTTTGGGAACCTATGTTATCTTTCCTCACTCTCCATGGAAACTCATCCGTCTTGGCTGCCTGAGAGCCAAGAGCATCAATTCCATCCCAAGGCAGGGTGCCTGAAATCTTACCTGTGGCCTGGGATTTCTCCTCCCTCCCTACAATGGGGCTGGGCACCCTGTCTTTCAAGGAACTATTTATTCCCTACTTATGTGGGGGCTGTGAAGGCTCTCCCAATTATTCCCCCAATCATTTTCATTAGCTACTACTACATTGTAGCAAAGAAGCTTAATTTGCCATGTTGAAGATCAGGCTTGTCAATGGCAATGTTGTTTCTGGTCAGCAACAATACTCATAAAGAAAGAAGAAGTAGGATTTTTTAAAATAACTCTCTACTTGAAAATGTCATCTTGATTCAAGGTAAAATTTTATAATATGCTGCAAACTTGATCTTTCTAAAAAGTAGTTTACATAAGGAAATGTAAATCATCTTATCTGAATTTTTCTCTCTCCTCTACGGCCCATTGTAGTGCTTGGCACCCAGTGAGCATATCAATAAACATTTGCTGAATCTACCTAAGTGACTCAGCAACAAATCCTCTCTAACCCCAAATTCTAGGTGAAGCGACATCTTAAAACACATCTAAAGTAAGCATTGGGCAGCTAGGTGGCACTGCAGTGGATAAAGTGCCAGCCTGGAATCAGGATGACTCATTATCCTGAGTTCACATTCGGCCTCAGACACCTCCTAGCTGTGTGACCCTGGGCAAATTACTTCACCCTTTAACTCTGTCTGCCTCAGTTTTCTCATCTGTCAGGTGAGCTGGAGAAGGAAATGGCAAACCACTCTAGTATCTCTGCCAAGAAAACTCCAAATTGGGGTCACAGAGTCAGACATGACTTATACCTAATGACGACAAGGCAAGAATTCCTTCCTTTTAAATGTCCTAGATATGAGGCACAATGACATACTAGAAAGAGCACTGACTTTGAACTGGGTTCAAGTGCTCTGCTACTTATTGGTGATCTTGAGGCAGTCGCTTGCCCTCTCTGTGCTTGTTTTCTCATCTTTAAAGTAAGGCTGTTGGACTAGATGAGATTCCTTCAAGCTCTACATCTATGATTTTCATTGTGAGCATTGGGGAAATGGGGAAACTGGAGAGCAATCTCTTGAAAAATAGTTCCATGGTTATGTCTCCACAACTGTGGGTATAACCCCAAGGCTCTGTCTGAGCCCTCTTCTCTCTTCACTCTCAGTGACTTCATCACGTGCCATCAGTTTAATGATCATCTCTGTGCTGACTCCCAGGTCTATGGAGAAGACCATAAATCCAGAGCTGGAAGGGACCTCCCAGGCTGTCTAGCTCAGTTCCCTCATTTAGCATAAAAGCACTGTGAGACTCAAAAAGGTGAAGCAGTTTTCCCAAGGCCAGCCAGGTATCAGAGGTAAGAATTAAAGCGAGGTCCTCTGACTTAAGATACAACGCTCTTACCTGAGCTCCAGCCCAGCATCCCTACCTACCCACTGGACGTGTACCGGATGAGTGTCCCATTGGTGACTTGCTATGTCCAACATCGAACTCTAGCGTTTTCCCCAAAGCTGTCCCTCTTTCTGCCCAGTTCCCAACATCGGCGTCTCCTTTTCCTCATTCTCTCTCAACCCCTATGTGCAGTTGGTTGCCAAATCTTGTTTCTACCTTCCCCACATCTCTCACGTATGTCCTCTCCTTTTCCAATCGCACAGCTACCATCCTATTTAAATCCCTCATTCCCTCTCACCTGGATTACTGCAGTAGACTCCTAACTGATCTCCATGCCTCAGGGCTCTCCTCCACCAATCTATCCTCCATCCAGCAGCCAAAGTGATTTTCAGATTTTCCTTAAACATGGTTCTAACTCTGTCACTCCCCTCCCTACTCAAGAACCTCCCAGATTACCCCAAGGATCAAGCCTAAAATCCTCTGCTTGGCATTTAAAGGCCTCCACGATCTGGCTCTAACCTGTCTTTCCAGCCTGATTCCCCTCTTGCTCCCTCGTTTCTCCATGCCTTATCTGGAATGTCTACCTTATCTGGAATGCATCCGCTCCTTGTGGCTACCTCTCATAACCCTGAGTTTCTTTCAAAGCTCAGTTGAAGGGCTTGAACGACTACCTTCTCTGTGAAGCCATTCCTGACACCCCCCCTTTCCAGTTGCTAGCGATTCCCCCCAACTTCCTTGTACCCAGTTTGCATATCGCCATATACATACATTTTGTCTAGACTATAAGCTACTCAAAGTCAAGGACTGCTTTAATCATTTCTATGTCTCCAATGCTCAGCACAGTTCCAAACACATACCAGGTATTAATTTATGCTTTTTGATTTATTAATGCCATCCCTCTGCTAAGTCTGGCGAGTTGGCAAAGTTTTCAAAGGCATGTTAAGATTACAATCCCCATTCTCTGGCTTTGCTAGGTAGCAGAGGTGAGAAACAAAGTGGGAATGGAAGGGAGGAGGCTTTCAGTTGTACTAACTTACCTTTCCAGCTGTGTATCACACATGTGGAGAGAACACCCACCTACCACATCTTGAAGTGGTGTGGGAAGGGATATGGTGGCTGCCATTAGCCTAGCAGCCAACGAAATGCAGCCCTCATGCAGTAGGCTGATAAGTCCTTGCCCAAAAAAGCACTGACTTCTAGGATATAGTCAGGTGGTATGCTCTTTCCTTATTTTAAGTACTGTTAGGGAAACATAATCACCAACAAACAGTCAAGACTTCGGTATTATTTTGAGCTAGTATGGCTCTGCTGCGTAAGTGACCCCTCTAGGACAGCCATATTCAATCCAACATGTGGTAGAAAGTCAGGATTTGCACTCTAACTTTAAGAATTCAGGAGTTCATACTCAAGTAGTCCTGCCAAAGCCTTTGGATGTTAGAGTCTGTTGATGTGCAACCAAGGTTTAAGATTTTTTCCTTCTTTGTCTTTAATGGATTCCAGGAGGCCTGATCTCCTGCCAGTGTTTTCTTTGTGGTTCCATCCAGTGATGGTCAGGCAGACACAAAATCCCTCAAAAAAGGGGGGGGGAAGACACTTTATTATTAGCCCAGGCCTAGGAAACGAGCACTATGTCATTTTTCTGTCTCAAAGAGATTCATGTGTCTGCAATGAGATCTTTTTGACTTGAATTCATGGTTGGGATGAAATCCAATGAAAAATAATCCACAGCTTGTTCTTTTTTATGCCCTTTTTTTAAAAAAAAATAGCTTCTCTGGTGAGTTGCTATAGCCCCCTGCTTCCTGTCTCTCACATCTGTCAGAATCATTGGCACAGCATTTCCAGTTCCTTCTTCCTCCTACACTCTCTTCAGCCAGGATTCAGGAGGGTCATTTGAAGGGGGTAAGGCCATCTTGGAGAGCCCAAATTTGACACAGGGCACATGAATTCAAAGAGCTGCATGAGCCCAGAATTTCACATACTTTGTGGGATTTTTCATTGAACTTAAAGAACAAGTGTTCTGTACCTCTCCTTTTGGATCGGTTCTCAGAGACTGCTTCAGAAATGCAGGCACAATATTTGGGCCCCCTGTGGACATTTGACCCTGAAAATGTACTTCCTCTTCTATGCGAAGAGAATGTAATTCTTTGTGCTATGTTCCAGAGTATTTGGCAGCCTGTGGGACCTTCTTGAATCCCACTAAGCAGCCTAATTTTCCCCTATGGTTAGCAGCCTAGCATACACCTGCAGATAGGGAGCCAAGGCAGCTCCCCACACATTTACATCCAGCCACTACATTTTTGTCCCAATCAGAACTCACTTTTGTTTCCCCCCAAACCCACTCTCTTTTTTATTAGGAACTTCACAAACATGAACATTTCAATAGACAAAGAACAGAAAATGAGGATTATATATGAAACTGAATTTCTATCAAATCATACATCTAACATCACAAAATTGCCTTGCTTGACAGTGTGCCCTTCTGAACTTCTGTCTGCTCCTTTCTGTGTATTTTTCATATTTTATTGATTCTTTCCTTTTTTTAAAATCACTATTACTATCCATGAACCTTTCCCCCCACAAGCTGTCCCTCCCTAAGTAGAATCTGTCCCTTACAACAAATCCACCCACTGGCCGTGTTTAAGAATGTATGTCTCTTTCTGCCCTTCTCTATCCAGAGCATTAATTCTGGAGCCAGAGGACCTGGGTTTAAATCCCACTTCTGGCACTTAATGCTTGTGTAACCTTGGGTAAGTGATTTTACTTCTCTGGGCCTCACCTTCCTTGTCTATAAAATTAAGGGGCTGCAACTAGATGGCTTCTCAGATCCCTTGCAGATCCAGACCTATGATCCTATAATCCTAAAATCTAAGGTGGGAGGCATTTTTCATCATTAGTGTTTTGAAGTCATGATAGGTCATGAAATTGATCAGAATTCTTAATCTTTAAAAATTATTTTCCTTTATTATTATTGTAATCATTGTGTAAATTGCTTTTTTTTCCTGGTTCTGCCCACTTTACTCTGCATCAATCCATTCAGATCTTCCCAAGTTACTTTGAATCTTATGTAACCCTTGTGTTATTTTTTTCAGTTTTATTTATTTTTAGTTTTAAACATTCACTGTTATAAGATTTTGAGTTCTAAATGTCCCCCCTCTTCTTCCCGCTTCTCCAAGATGGCATGCAATCTGATACAGGCTATACATGTATAATTATTTTAAACATATTTCCACATTAGCTATGTTGTGAAAGAAGAATCAGAAAAAGGGAAAAACCGAAAGAAAGAAAAAAAACAAAATAAGGGAGAAATAGTATGCTTCAATCTGCATTCAGACTCTACAGTTCTTTCTCTGGATATGGAGAGCATTTTCCGACATGAGTCTTAGATAGTTGCGTTATTGAGAAGAGCTAAGTCTATCAAAGTCGGTCATTGCACAATGTTGCTGTTACTGTATTCTCCTGGTTCTGCTCACTTCACTCAATGTCAGTTCATGTAAGTCTTTCCAGGTTTTTCTGAAATCCACCCACCCATCATTTCTTATGGAACAATAGTATTCCATCATATTCATATACCACAAATTGTTCAGCCATTCTCCAATTGGTGGCATCCCCTCAATTTCCAATTCTTGACTACCACAAAAAGAGTTGCTATAAATATGTTGTACATGTGGGTCCTTTTCCCTTTTTTATGATTTCTTTGGGATACAGACCTAGTAATGGTATTACTAGATCAAAGGGTATACACATTTTTATAGCCCTTTGGGCATAGTTGCCAATTGTTCTCCAGAATGGTTGGATCAGTTCACAACTCCACCAACAATGTACTAGTATTCCAATTTTCCCACATCTTCTCCAACATTTATCATTTTCTTGTTTTGTCATGTTAACCAATCTGATAGGTGTGATGTGGTATCTCAAAGTTGTTTTAATTTGCATTTCTCTGATCAATAGCGATTTAGAGCACTTTTTCATATGATTATAGATAGCTTTAATTTCTTGCTCTGAAAACTGCCTGTTCACATCCTTTAACCATTTATCAACTGGGGAATGACTTGTATTCTTGTAAATTTGACTCAGTTTTCTATATATTTTAGAAATGAGGCCTTTATCAGAGACACTGGCTGTAAAAACTGTTTCCCAGCTTTCTGCTTCCCTTCTAATCTTGGTTGCATTGGCTTTGTTTGTTCAAAACCTTTTTAATTTAATGTAATCAAAATTATCTATTTCGCATTTTCCCTTACATCATTTCTTACAGCTAATTCATACCTCATTATGTTCATACATCATAATTTCTTCAGCCATTCCCCGAATGACAGGTATACACTGTTTTTCCATTTCTTTGCTACAATCAAAAGCACGGCTATAAATATTTTTCTACATATGGGCCCTCCCCTTCCATCTTTGATCTTTTTGCAATATATGCCTAAAAGTGGTATCTGGCTCCAGAGGGTATGCACAATTACTTATGAATACTGAAATGCTATACCTTTAAGGTGTAGTTCCCAAGTTGTTTTCCAGAATGGCTGGATAAATTCACAGTTCCACCACGAGTGAATTAGTATACCACCTCTCCTACACATCCATCCAACATTTACAACTTTCATTCTTGGGCATCATTAGCAATCTGATACAAATCAACCCCTCTTTTGAACATGCCTATTTTTCTTCGAAGACACCACTATCCCTGTAGCTTTCCAAGTTTCCAAACTCAGCACCATACACAACTCCCCAATCCCATTCAACCAATACATCCGAACCATTGACAAATTTTGCCATTTCTACCTCTATAACATCTGTTCTCTCAAATTAGGCAGCCCCAGACTTAGTTCAGTCCTTTCCTGTGTGAACTACTACAATAGCTTAATTGGTCTCCCACCTCGAATCTTTCCCCAGTCCAATCTATCCCTTATACAGCTATAGAAGTAATTTGCCTTAAACACAGGTCTATGTCATTGTCCTACTTTACAAACTTCATTGCTCCCTACTGGCTATATAGGATAAAATAGAAATGCTTCTGTTTAGCTTTTAAAATCATTCACAGCCTGGCCCCATTTTTATTCTATACCTCTCATTAGACTATACCCCCATGTACTACTGTTCATTATAGTCCTTTCTTTTCTGTATTTTCTGGTCCAGTCAAATGGGCCTTCTATCTGGTTTTAACACACGATTCTCCATTTCCTGCCCCTGGGGCTTCGTTATGTCTGGAATGTACCCCTTCCTTACATCTGCCTCATAGAATCCCTCACTTCTTTCAAGATTCAGCTCATTAACACTTTCTATACTGGTAAAAACTGAAAACTAAAGGAGTTGTGGAATGGCTGAACAAACTATATGAAGATAATGGAATATTATTGTGCCATAAGAAATGATGAAAGGGATGAATTTGGAGAAACCTGGGGAGACTTGTATGAACAGATGTAGAGTGAAATAAGAGAACCAAGAGAACAACTTGTATAATAAAAAAGAATGTAAAGACAAACAATTCTGAAAGACTTAAAATATATGCACATATTGTCTTCCTCAATAGATTATAAGCTCCTTAAGAGCTGGAGTATATTTTGATCACTGTATCCCTGGCACCTGACACAGCACATAGTAGTTTAATGAATCCTTGATGATGGATTGCTTGGCATGCCATTACCGCAATGCCCTGAATAACCTAGACAGGACCAGGCTGAACGCATGCCTATGTAAGACCTGGCATCTGTGCCATTGGGGTTTTAACTGTGCTCTCCAAGTGGCCTCTTTATAGCCAAAAAGGGTTCTAACAATATTCTTCCTCCTAGATAAAATAGAACTAGAATGATTCCCAAGTCTTGTCAACTCAAAATACTATGAGCCATTGGCTACAAAGGGGCCACTAGGAAATTCTCTACTTCTTCTGCACTGAGAAGCATCATGGTACAGTAAGAAGACTGCTGGATCTAGAATAAGCAAACATGGCTTCAAATGTGGATTCTATCATTTACTGTGTGACTATGGGTAAGTCACTAACCTTCTCAGGCCTCATCAGTAAAATAATATCAAACTACTAAAGTCTTTGCCAGCTCAAAATCTGTGATGTGGGGATCAAGATGCTGAATGCATTTTAGGAGGATCCCAAAGAAGGCCTGTCTCAATGCTATAGCTAGGACGACAGATACCTAGCACTGTAGTGGATATGAAAGCACCCTGAGCTAATATACTTTATACTTATTTTTTCTGCTTACATGTCAATAATCTCTCCCATATTAAGGAGAGAAGATAACTCTCTGGCTATAACCATACAATCAATGCCAAACAACTACATGAAAACTTAAAAAATTAAGTTGATTTCTTTGAGGTTTGTAAATATATATTTTATGTCCTGGAGATAAACTTACCTATCATTTTATGTGCTTGCGCGTGCGTGCCTGTGTGTGCATGTGTGCATGTGTACACGTGCGTGTGTGTGTGTGTGTGTGTGTGTGTGTGGCTGAATTTTCCATTTTTAATCAGGTTGTTTTTACAGTCTGTAGCCACTGCTTTTTTTAAATTAGGTCATACTCTTATTTTTAGCCATCTAAAAACTTATTCAAAGGCTAATGCTGGATTCCCGTTAGCCTAAAGGTCTGGCAGGCCAGAGTTTAAAATGGCACATGTCTGTAACTATTGCGGTCAGGCTAGTAATCTCACTAGTCAACATTCCAGTCAACATTCAGTGGCAACTAGAATTTTTCCACAAGGAAATTCCATCTTTCTTGGTTAAAGGTTCAACGACCCTCTCTTCCCTAAAATGCTCACCTTCGTGCACATGGGTTTTTCAAAGATGCATGTTCTTTGGGTAGTATCTGATCAGGTCTCTATCCCCTGGTCTATAACGATGTGAAAAAGGAAATTATTAAAAAAAGAAAAATACTGGAAACCAAATGAATGCTCATTGATTTAGGATTGGTTGACCAAACCATGGAATAGAAATATAACCGACAAGCACAAGTGTCACCTTGTCCCCTCTATCATCCCTGTTGTCGTTCAGACGGTTTTCAGTTGTGTCCAACTCTTCGTGACCCCATTTGGGGTTTTCTTGGCAGGTACTGGAGTGGTTTGTCATTTCCTTCTCTAGCTCATTTTACAGATGAGGAAACTGAGGGTAAAAAGGTGAAGTGATTTGCCCAGGGTCACACAGCTAGGAAGCATCTGAGGCCAGATTTTAACTCATGAAGATGAGTCTTCCTGACTCCAGGCATGGCCCTCTATCCACTGCACCACCTAGCTGCATCCCTAATCTTCAATTTCTGCTCATCCACAGATTGCTTCCCTGCTGTCTCAAACGCAAAAAATCCTCCCTTGCTATCTCCATCCCCACCCTTTCATGGTTAAAATCCTTGAGAAGCTCATCTATAACTAGCACCTCTACCTCCTTTCCACTTACTCTCTTCTTGATTCTCTTCGGTCTGGCTTCTGACCGGATCCTTCAACAGAAACTGTTCTCTCTAGAACTACCAATGATCTCTTCACTGCAAAATCCAACGGGCTTTTCTCATTCCGCATCCCTCTTGGTCTTTCTTTCTT
>CM053628.1:4400398-4418744 GCA_028646595.1 Phalanger gymnotis | reverse complement strand
GATCTTGATTCTGGTCATGCCTGCTAACCACAGATGTCCCCAATCTCTGTCCTGGGCCTTTTCTCTTCTCTCTCTATACTATATCAGCTCCTATGGATTCAGATATCATCTCTATGCAGATGATTCTAAGACATATGTAACCGGCCCTAACCACTCTCCTGACTCCATTCTCACGCCTCCAAAAGCCCACCGGACATCTCGAACTAGATATCTTGAAATGGATGTCCCGTATACATCTTAAACTCAAAATCTCTAAAACTGAATTTGTTATCTTTTCCCCCAAATCCTCCCCTTTTTCTAAATTCCCTATTAACTGTTGAGGTCACCACCACCCTCCCATCAGTCACACAGGCTGACAATCAAGGTGTCATCCTGGACTCACTTTCTATCTATCTACAGGCAATCAGTTACCAGGGATAAATTAAAAAATCTTCCATTTTGACTTCGAAAGCCCTTCATAACCTTGCCCCCTTTTACCTCTCTGGCTGTCTTCTACTTTTCTCTCCTCCACGGACTCTACAATCCACTAACACTGGACTTTTTCCTATTATTTGCACAAAACAGCACATCTCTGACTTCCATGAATTTTCACTGGCCATCCTCCATTCTTGTAATGCTCTCCCTTTTGATCTCTACTCCAGGCTTCCTTCAAGTCTCAGCTAAAATCCCATCTTCTTCAAGAAGCCTTTCCTGGTTCCCCCTTAACACTAGTGCCTTCCCTCTGAGATTATCTCCAATTTACCCTCTCTATATCTTGTTCTCTCAACAAATCAAGTTAACAAAATATTTATTAAGTGCTTACTATGTGCCAGGAATTGTGCTAAGGGTCGGAAATACAAATACAAGTAAAAAGAACCTAGTACCTTACCTTGACAAGCTTATGTTCTAATGGGTGAAGACAACATCTAAAAGGAAGCTGAAAAGAGGAACAGAGAAATGGAGAAGGTTCCCACTCTGGGGCATGGTAGAAAACGAAGTCTGGAGAGTAAAGAGCTGAGCCTGGGGAAGAATGATGGAGATACTCACTCCATGACTAGCCTGGGCCATTCCTTAAAATGGAGGTCCTGGAAAGAAATGACCAAGTAAAGTAAGGGCCCACAGGATCGAAGGGATCTTCTGGAGTTCAAGAAAGCCACAGGAGCTGAGAGATCTTCCAGGGTCAGGGGGCTGCTGGGGCCTGGAAGCCTCTTGAGGGCAGCACCTCTTTTTGCCTTTCTTTGTATCCCCAGCATCTGAGATGTAGTAGGCAATTAAATGGTGCTTACTTGTTGACTTGACTTGATCCTGGAGAATTAATAAGGAAACTGACCTTCCTATTCTCAGAAGACTAGGGACTAGCAATGTAGACTAGGTAAAGATTAGCAGATTCATTTGGTGGGCTGAATGACTTTGCTAAATGGTTTTCATTGTTATAAGGAAAGCTTCAATGGGGGTGGGAGGATAAATGGAAACAAGTGTAGTATAAATAGGAAAAAAAAGCTTTTTAAAGACATTATTAATAAAAAACACATACAAACAATGCCCCCAATATGGCTCTGAGCTTAACAACCACATGGAACAAATCATCACTAGGGTGTAGCTGCATGCTCACAAAGGCTGGTCGCCTTCTATAACAGGTGTGCTTTCAAGGTTCTTTTGATCCTGTTCCTGTTTTGTGTCCTTTAAAGCCAACAGCTGTGATCACTGTTTAGTGTCTACAAGGCCCAAATTCCTTTCTTTTTTATAATCTTTCATTAATTCCATTTCCCTCCTTCCCCCAATGTCACTACTGTTAGTTCTGTTTTAGCTTGGGGTGGGGGACGGGGATAAGGCTTGAAGTCTTTGCAGCTGGCCCACAGTGAAGCAACTCTAGTTAGGAAGCTTGACTAGAAGTCATCTAGGCTTGGGCCAATAGAACCTACCCCAAAAGAACTTGGGGTTTTCTAGACTGGGGATGATACAGAGTCAGGCTGAACTTATCAGAGACTCTGCAAACCCAAACACACTTGCTGAATCACAGCCATGGGATCATCATTTTTGAGCTGGAAGGGACTATATGTGTGTGTGTGTGTGTCTGTGTGTATATATATTATATGTGTGTATATATATACATCTATATACACACATATAAATTATTAAGCACTTCTACACTCTAGGCCAGGGGTGGGAAACCTGCAGCCTCGAGGCCACATGTGGTCTTTTAGGTCCTCGGGTTGGCCTTTTGACTGAGTCCAAGTTTTACAGAACAAATCCTTTTATTAAAGGGATCTGTTCTGGGAAGTTTGGATTCAGTCAAAGGGCCGCACTTGAGCACCTAAAAGGCCACAAATGGCCTCAAGGCCACAGGTTCCCCTGCATAGAAACTATGCTAACTGTTGAGATATAAATACAAGAAAGCAAGACAACCCCTGCCCTAAAAAGTTCACTAAAAGTTTGACTTCTAAAGTCCTTCATAACCTGTAAGCCAAATAGACACAATCTGTGGATAAAATAGGAGCAAGTCTGAGATTCCCTTCTTGAGCGCTTCACTTCCCGGACTCCAAAACTTTGAAGATCTCAAACTCTACAACTTGAATCAGTATATAGTGTGTGTGTGTGTGTGTGTGTGTCACACAAAAAACTGCAAAAAATAGCCAAAATGGCAGAGTAAGAAGCAGCAGCATAGCCCAGCTCTCTCCCACAACTATTCCACCAAAAACTGAGGAAGAACACCAGACCAAATCATGATCAGGAAATATAAGACGAAAAATCACAGCGATTCCTTTTCCCAGGTCAGATCAGCATGGGGAGATAGCCAGAGACCTAGAGGGACTGGGTAGGGGCGTCAGCCAGCAAGGCCTGCACAGAGCCTTTCGCCACGGCCTGTGGTCTATGGCTGTGAAACAGGACTAAGAAGAGAAGACCAGTAGGGAGGTAACTCTAAATCTTGAGCTGGTACCCGGGTAAGGAATGGCTGAAGATATAGGGTTAACTGGGCCTAAGGTTTAGCAGGGAGCCGGCACATGAAGCAAGCCAACGGCTGTGGCAGTCTGATCTTAGAGCGGGACCATCCTTGGTAACTGATTGCCTTTGGGTAGAGACAGAGTGAGGAGGCCAGGACGACACCTCGATTGTCAGCCTGAGCGATTGACGGGAGGGTGATGGCACCCTCAGTAGCAATAGGGAGCTTAGAAAAAGGCTCCCCTAGAACCAGAAGAACATTATACGCGACTACAGACACACAGAATCTGTAAGGACTAACTTTGATAGACTTGGCTCCTCTCAGCAATGCAAGGTTCAAAGACAGCTCCAAAAGACTCATGATGGAAAAAGCTCTGCGTCCAGAGAAGGAATCATGGAGTCTGAATGCAAATGGAGGCAAACTTTTTGCTCTCTTTTTTCCCTTCTTTTTTGGTTTCGTTTCTTCTTTCTCATGCTTCATTCCATTGGTTATAATTCTTCTTTACAACTGGACTATTATGTAAATAAGTTCAATGTGAAGGTAGATATACAACCTACACTGGATTACATGCCGTCTTGGGGGGGGAGAAGAAGGAAGGAGAGAAAATTTGGAACCCCAAAACTTGTGGAACTGACTGAGTGTTGTAAACCAAAAATAAAAAATAAATTAATTTTTTTTTAAAAAAGGCTCCCCTTTTGGGGGAAAAGATAGCAAATTCAGTTTGGGACACTTTGAGTTTAAGATGTCTACAGGACATTCATTTCAAGATGTCTAGTTCAAGATCCAATAGGCCAGATTTGAACTTGGGTCTTCCTGACTCCAGGCCCAGCATCTATCATTACATAGCATCTTCTCTTGGGGAACTTCAAAAAGTGAAGGGTGATCTTTAATTTAATAGAAGACCTCCAGGTATTCCTAATGAAATGACCAGAGCTTAGAAGAAATTGTGAAATGCAAACAAAGCAGTCAGGAGGAACATCAAAAAGTTAAATAAATTTAAACAATTAGACTATATAAGACTATATACACATGATATGTTTATATTCTCAAAAAGGGAGAAGAGAAAAAGCGTCCTCTAACGTCACCGAAGGGATTAAATAAGATAAAGACCCTGGAAGTGACTTTATTAAGTTTTAATGATTTTAAATGAAAGAAAGAGGAGAGAAAAATGAATACACTAGAGAAGAAAAGAGAAGGAAAGAGAGGGGGACACTATATAACATAATCTGAGAGAGTGAAAAGACCACACAAACAAGAAAGAAGGGATGGAGGAGACAGGTTCTCTTGAACCTTACTTTCATCTGAACCAAAGGGGATTAGAACACATACACAGACAAAGAGTTTGGTTTATAAATATATTCAATTCAACAGGGAAACAGTAGGGACCTGGGAAAGGAGAGACAGGAGAATAAGAGAGAAATCATAAGCAAAGCAAATTCCTAGATCAGAGGATAAATCATAAATGGGAGTTTAGAAAGAAAGAAAGAAGGAAGGAAGGAAGGAAGGAAGGAAGGAAGGAAGGAAGGAAGGAAGAAAGAAAGAAAGAAAGAAAGAAAGAAAGAAAGAAAGAAAGAAAGAAAGAAAGAAAGAAAGAAAGAGTAAGAATCTGTGATTGGACCTGTCGGGGAAGTAGAGACTAACTGCATTAAGCCTATAGAACTGGAGCTGAGCATACTCCTCTCAAAAATACCCACTTTTTGTAAAGAAGGGGTAGGGAGACCAAAGAGAGGAAAAGCCTGAGAGAATAGGCTGGAGGGGAATACACTGATGATGATCAAAATTATAGTCAGCTTCACATTATGACTGCGAATGTTATGAACTCACCCACAGAACAGATAAGAAGAATCTAATAATATGTTGTTCACAAGAAGACATTTGAAACATAAAGATTTACGGGATTAAAATAAGGGGGTGGAACAAAATCCATCATGCTTCAACTGAAAGCAAAAAAGCAGGGATAGCAATCATGGTCCCAGACAAACCAACAGTAAAAATAGACTTAATTTAAAAAGACAAAAAGAGAAACTACGTTTTTCTGAAAGGTACCCTAGGGAACGAATTAATATTAATACTCAACATATATGCACTAGATCACATTAAATACTTAAGGGAAAAGCTAAGTGGCTTACAGGGAAACATAGTAAAACTATAATAGTACGGGACCTTGATGGACCTCTTTCATGAATATACAAATCTAACCAAACATAAACAAGAAATAAGGTAAAGACCTGAATAGGATTTTAGAAAAGTTAGATATGATAGCTCTCTGGCAATTATTGAATGAAAATTGAAAGGACTATACATATTTTTTCAGGTGTTCATGACATCTTTACAAAAATTAACAAAATAAAGGCATAAAACCACACAAATGCAGAAAAGCAGAAACATTAAATATCCTTTACTGACCACAGTAAAAGGCTGTTGAAGGGATTAAAAATCAATTGGAGACCAAATACTTAATCTTAAAGAATTGGTAGGTCAAAGAACAAATCATAGAAACTATAGGTAATTTCATCAAAGATAATGGCAATGATGAAACAGCATTCAACAACATGGGGGATGCAGCCAAAGCACTGTGTAAGGGAAAGTTTATATCTCTAAACACTTTCGTTAACAAAACAACAACAAAAAAAGAATAGGTTAATGAATAGAGCATGAAACAAACAAAAAAACCCAACTAGAATATCAACAAAAATTTTTAAGCCTCAATTAAACACCAAAATAGAAACTGAAAACCAAGGAAGAGATTAAGAAAATAGTAACAAAACAAAAAGCACTGAGTTAATCATTTATTAACTATCAGGTAATATGATTTTATAGGAAAAATTAGGAGCATAAAAAGAGAAAAGGGCAATTTACAACAAATGAAGAAATAAAGGAAAGTATTAGAAACTCTTTTGCTCCATCATATGCCAATGAAACTGACAGTTTAAATGAAATAGATATAAATCACAAAAATATAAGCTACTTATATTAACAGAATGAGAAACAGGGAACTTAACTCAATCTCAGAAAAAGAAATTGACAAGCCATAAATGAACTCCAAAGAAAAAGACTCCAGGTCTAGATGGATTTACAAGTAGTGTGAAACATTCAAAGAACAAGTAATTCCAATATTATATAAACTGTCTGCAAAAATAGGAACAGAAATAATACTACCGAACGATACAAATGTGATCTTAATACAAAAACCATGGAGAGACAAAAACAGAGACAGAAAGCTATAGACCGGTATCTAATAAATATCGATGCAAAATTTTTAAATAAAAATATTAGCAAAGGCTCTATTAACATATAGAAAATTCCAGCCCTTCAGTAACTTCAGCAAGTCTCAACCACATAAAACTATACTGCTACTGGGATAAAAAAGACTTGGCTCATATAGGGTCACTTTGAGAAGGACTGAATCAAAAGAAATTATACACTGTGACCAGGTTGGATTTATACCAGGAATTCAGAGTTGTTTCATATTAAGAAATGTAATCGACCATATTAATAACAAGAATAATAAAACCCAGATTATATCAATAGATGCAGAAAAGGCTTTTGACAAATTCAACACTCATTTCTGTTTTAAAAAATACTAGAAAGCATAGGAATACATAGACCTTTCCTTTGTATGGTCATAGTATCTATCTCTACAGAGCCAGCACCCCGGAACTACTTCTCAAGTGTCAAGTACCCTCTCCTCCTGAGACCTCACCTTCTGATTGGCTTCTAAGAGGGTAGTACTGGAAAAGAGGTAGTGAGTCAACAAAAAGCCCAAAGGAAACGGTGATGGAAAATGAAGAGTACAGGGACAAGGGGCAGAGAGACCCTAGGGTGGCTGAGCGTGCCACACTGACAAACAGAGCCACAGTAATAACTAACTGCCCTTGCCCTCGATAATAAGATGCTCTCATCTTACAAGGAAACCGAGGCCCAGAGCAGTGAAGTGACTTGCTCGAGGCAGGACGTAGAAAAGATAGAGTCATACCTGGTCACAAATACAGCCCCATTTACAATAGCAATGTCTCCCAAGAGGACAACACGTTGCTTTTTCGCCTCCAGGAGAAAGTTATCCTAGAGGAGGTGGAACACACAAAATGACTTTGGGAAAATGCTCTTTCCATACCATGCATGGCCACTCTTGGAGCATCCAGAGGTAATGCCAAGTTCGAGAGATGCTTCTTTTGGCCCAGAAAGAAACCTTCAACTTTGAACTGTGAGACCTTTCCAAAGGATATGGCCTTCTTCTTATGTGTGAGCAACAAACATACATACTTAGGGAACCATGTCTACTATCTGCTAGCACTTAACCTCCCAATAAGAGTGCCTAAAACCAAGGGAGAAGAGAAAAAAACACTGTCTCAAAGTCAATAATCACTATGGTTGTGCTGCTATGTGGACTGGGCATGCCATTCCCAACTCTGCTCTTCACCTGCTTCCTGAAGGCCAGACGGAGCCTTTGATATTCACCCCTGCCCATAAACAATCTCCACTTCTCTCTATGCCTTTCTGCCCACTGTGGCTAACAAGACTACTCAGTGCATATGTTCCTACTGCTGATGAGGGTTTCTAAGCAATGATGGTCCCTAAGTACCCTCCCGAGAGAGCTCCTGAGATTCAGCGATCTCTGTCTGTCCTTTATGCTTCGACCTGGCACCTGGATGCCTGGACTATGGGAGATGGGGGGGGGATGTCCCCCTCCTTGGAGGTCTTTAAACAGAGGCTAACTACCACTTGTCAGGTATGTTAGAGCGGGGCGTCTTTTCAAGTTGGACTAGGTGGCCACTCTCAAGTCCTATCCAGCTTTGAGATTCTGTGATTTAGACCAGGCTTCGGGCTTCTAGAGTCACAGTACCCACATACTCTTTCTTTTTCTATTAGCTCCTGGCCACTATAAAACATTCCCTATAACTGATTTTAAAAATATCTTTTGGACTGGAATATTGGTCAAAGCCTTCTGCAAATCTAACTCCATTGTATCACTGAGTCCTACTTATCTATATGCTTAGTGCCCTTAAAAAAAGCCTTCCAGTCAATGAGGCAGACATGCTGTGGTCTTGCAGAAGCCACGCTGCCTCTCCCCCAATACGGGTATGCTTGCTGAAGGCTTCGGTGATCCAATGACTTTTAATGTTCTCAGTGCTTTCCTTTTGTGAGATTCAGTTCTCTTTAGCTCTTTGGGTCCTCTCTAAAACCATTATGACTTATACGTATCCTGAACAATGTTCTTCCAAGTAACAATTTAGTGGAATATAGCCATCCAAGAGCATAAAATCATAAGGGGGACTAGTCTCTCTTTTGGTTCATCTCATTTGTATAAGATTTTACAAAATTACTGAAAGCATATCCTTAAATATTGTTCCAACAGATGCCCAATATCTCAAGAATCTCTTAAAATCAGCCGGTTATGATGTTTGCTGCAGGGTCTATTTGGAGACAAGGATGCTCTAACCAATTTTGAAATGATACTGGGAAATTAGGTTTAGAGAAATTAGAAAAATGGAAACCTAACAATCCCTAAGTTCTCAATGTAACTGTCAAAGCAGTTCCTGAGGCTTCAGTGAGCTTTGGGCAGGGAGGTTACAATAAACATCCACTTCCAGCTTGTGCAGGCAAATGGGCAGTCTTTGTGACTTCTAATTTCCTATACCAAAACACGCTTGGGTATTCTGGGTCAGAAGTGTCAAACAAAGGGCACATTGCCAGATTAAAGCCAGAGTAAAATGTAATTGGGAAACATTTAATCAAATACATAAAAATGCAATGGTACATAGATCATGTTAATATGTGGCTTTCTAAGTCAATATGTGACCTGCAAGGATCCCTATACACAGTTTAGTGGCCTCATTTCTATTTGTGTCTGCCACCACTGTTCAAAGTGATTTCGAAAAAGCAGAGCGTAGCTTACTGAACTGAATTGAGTAGCTATAAAAAACAGCTACAGGCAGAAGACTTCCAAAATTCTGATGATTCCCGCACTGGAATTTCTCAGATTATTCCTAAGCCATTTTCATTGCCAGGAAATATTTATTTCTCTTTTTCATAGAATGAAATGGTGTGAGGTTAAGGCTCATTCCCAAATCAGGATGTGGAAATACCATCACCATGTACTTAAAATATACCAACAGAGAAATTTTAAAATATGGCTAATAGTTTTTGCCCCCAACAACCACTGCAAAGATAGTGAATATTCAACATTACCATCAGTGAACTACTGAAACTCACTGATAATATGCAGAAATTTAAAATATATTTGAAGAATGTTTGAAATGACTTCCAAATGACTTTTTTTCTGCATTATACTTAGTCAGAAAACTGCAGTAACAGCATGGTATTGTGTAAAGAGTTTGGGATTAGGGAGAGACCTAGGATCAAATCTTTCTTGTCAAACTTCTCAGCTGCATGCCCATGTCATTTATCTACAATGCATATCAGTTTCCTCATTTGTGCAATGGGCTGATAACAGCACTTCCATCTTCCTTAGGGCTGTAGTGAAAATCAAATGAGGAAGGATATAGAGCCCTATGCAAACCTATCAGAAGTATACGTGTATGTATGTACATATATATGTGAACAGAACAGCACTTAGCAATCGTTTCAACTCTTCCGAGAGAAAGGAATAAACCATAAACTAAGGAGTCAGAGGACTTGGATTAGAATCCAAGCTTTGCCTCGTGCCTAGCGTCAAGTGACTAGGTAAGTCACACCTCTCTGTGCTTCATTTTCTTTACCAGTAAAACAAATATATGGCCTATCCTGTCTTACTCATATCACAGGGTTATTGAAAAGCTCAAGTAAGATGGAAGAGGTTCATGAAGAGGGAGGTAACAAGAATTTATTCAGCACCTACTCCGTGCCAGGGACTGCACTAAGCACTTTGCAAAAATTACATCATTTGATCCTCACAACAAATGAGGAAAGTGAGGCAGACAGAGGTTTAAGTGCCTTGTCCACAATCACATAGCTATTGAGTTTCTGAGGCTGAATTTGAATCTAGGTCTTCCTGACTCCAGGGCCACTGCCCTATCCATTGCTCATGCTATCCATGGCTCATTAGATTAGGAAGGAGCCTTCCAAGTCATCTGTTCCAGGTAAGTAAACAGAGCCCCAAAGAGGTTAAGTGACCTGCCCAAGGTCATGTGATAAGCTCATACAGACCTAGACTAGAATCTACAGCTGCCAACTCCTCGTCAATGTTCATCTGCACTGCACCAAAATTGCAAAAACTCTTGGGAAACTGTAGGGAAGGCACAAGAAGTAGAAAATGCCATTAACAGTAGTCCAAAAGAAATGACTGGGCAAGCTAGAGAAAGAGGGATAAGGAAATTGCATCTGAAAGGTTCGGAAAGTTCTTTGGGGCCTTATATTATCATTGGCATTAAAGCAAAACATTTTTAGGACGTCATAGGGCAAAACACTCGGGAAGAGGATATTTCACAGAATCTCTGCTTGCTCCCCATCTACAAATTCAGAGAACAGTAGGCTTCTGAACCGTGATTTCCTAATGGCTCCAAAGCAATCACTTGAGAATGTTTAACAAGAATCCTGTGTTCTCCTTTGGGTTCACAATTCTCTCTTCAAGATACATATAAATAAATAAAACACAAATAAAAGTAAAAAAAATCCCTAACATTACTTTTAAGTCTGAATTAGCTCTATGTCCCATAGCTGAATTGCAGCAAGGTATCATGGGCAGAGAGCTGGCCTCTTCTGCTATACACTGGCCATGGGCATCTCAGAAAACACTCCCACTTCTTGGTGCCTACAAGCAGCTCACAACTATGTACTGCAGAACACCTGCTGATTTGGTTAGGTAGAAGGAACTTCCTCTCCTGGGCACTCCCTACATCAACGAAATCCCATATCTAGGACAAAAAAGGAGCTTTACTTGTTGGCTACTGACTCGGGAAGGGACAGCAGGGGATTCACATCCTTGCCTGAGTGTGCTAGAAAACGGTTGTTATATCACCATGCCAGCAGACTTCAGCGTTACAGCTACTCTGGGGAGAAGACGAAGCAGCAACATCCACATTTTCGACACATGGAAATATCACTGAATTCTCTAGCTCATATGAAACGTGACCTGAATGTTCAGAGATTATAAGATCTAGGGCTGGAAGGGACCTCAGAGGTCACCTTGACCAGCTGCCTCATTTTATAGATGAGGAAACTGAGGTCCAGGGAAGAGACTGACCCAAGGTCCCCCCAAATCCAGAGCCCCACTCGGGCTCCTTGAAGACAGACTGGCCTGTTTCATTTTTTCTTTGCATTCTCGGGCCCATGCAGAGTGGCTGGAATGTAGGGGCTCACTAAGCTCATCGACTTAGATCTGGAACAGCCTTCAGAGAGCAATGAATTCAACCTCCTAATTTTACTGAAAACCAAGGCTTGGAGAGGTTAAGTGATTGCCAAATGCTGGCTGAAGCTTTTGATGCAAGGACCATTCCAAGCGCTATCTACAGTTCTGAGCAGTGATGATGTATTTAATCATGCTTTCCCAGGTCTTGGGTAAAATTTTCCTAACCTTGCTGCTGGTTCTTTTAACCTTCCCACAATTCTCCAGTATGTTTCCAAACACAACGATAATGTCATCGCTCTGTTCACAAACCTCTGGGGCTCCTTATCACCTACAAAATTAAGCACAAACTCCTAATTCTGCCATTCAGACTTCAACTGACCTGTCCAGCCTTACTGCCCACCACCGCCCCTGGCAGCCTTGAAGGGAATATGGCATGCTGTAGCCAAAGGTAGGACTTCAGGGGCTAGGAGAGTATTTGGGAGGCAGCCTCGGAGTCTGGAAGATCAGAGCGCCAAGTGCTACCTCGGTCTTAGACACTTCCCGGTGCCCCCAGGCAAGCCTCTCATCCACTGAGGGCATTTCCTCACTAGTAGTTCCTTTAAATGTTTGAACATGTGTCTGGTGTAGAGACTTAAATGTATTCTATTCGGCCTCAGGGGTAGGATGAGCAGCAATGGGCAAGTTGCCTAGGCAGACCTTAGCTCAATGGAAAACGCCGGCTTATTCCAATGACCCAAAAGTAGGCCAGACGGACTTTAAAAGTAGTGCCCCCCCCCCGGCCCCGCCAGACTGTGGAGGGGAGGCGTCCCTGACCAGTGATTGGCAGTGTCATAGAATGGATGCCTGGTCAGGCATGGACTGGACTAGGTTTCTGAGGGCCAGTCTAAGTCAAAATATATGACTCAGTATTAATGGGAACACCGTATCATTTGTTTGAGGAAAATCACACTTTCTTTCCTTGGTCTACAGTCTTCTAAAACAGGAGAGCTATGATCAATGACTTACAAGGTGTCTTTGAGCCCTAAATTCCATGATCCTCTCTGCCCCACATTCTCATCCTGCTTTATCTTTCTTCTCTTTGCTCACCTTGTCCTGTGTACCTGGAATGGACTCAAGCCATCAATAAACATTTCTTAAGTGCCTACTATGTGCCAGGCACTGTGCTAAGCTCTGCAGATACAAGAAGAGGCAAAAAGCAGTCCCAGAACTCCAGGAGCTTCTATCTACTGGAGGAGATGGCATGCAAACAAATACATACAAAACAAGTTCTATACAGGACAAATAGGACAGAAGAAAGGCCCTGGGATGAACAGGGCTTGGGGAAGACTTCCTGGACAAGGTGGGCTTTTAGTTGAGACTTAAAAGGAAGTCAGAAAAGCCAGTAGTCAGAACAGAAAAAACAAAGTGTTCCAGACATGGAGAACAGCCAGAGAGAATGCCTGGAGCCAAGTGATAGCCAGGAGGCCGGTGTCAGTAGATTGAAGAGGGCATGTAGGGGAGTAAAGTGTAAGAAGACCGCAAGGTGGGGCCCTAAGTGAAGAAGGCCTTTTAATGCCAAACAAAGCATTTTATATGTGCTCCTGGAGACAATGAGTCACTGGAGTTTATGGGGCGTGGCAAGGGCAGGGGTGGGGTGGGGTGTGTATGACATGATCAGACTATGTTTTAGGAAAATCACTTTGATGGCTGAATGGAGGAGGATGCACTGGAGTGGAGAGAGACTTGAGGCAGGTAGACCCCCAGCAGCCATTTTGACAATCCAGATGTGGTGAGGGGGGTCTCCATAAGAGGAAAAAAGGGGCACCTGGGAGAGATGTTAGGAAGGCAAAGTCCACAAGCCTTGGCACCAACTTGCATCTGGGGGGAAGGGGGATGAGAGAGAGCGAGGAATCAAGACTGACTCATAGGTCCTGAGCCTGAAAGGCTGGGAGGATGCTGATACCCTTGACAATGATAGGGCACGTAGGATGACTTTCCATACCGCCTCCAAGTCCCCACTCCCACCAGACATTCTGCCTGACTCTCTCTTACCAGTTATGTGAATCTTTTCCTTTTGCCTCACCCTCATTAGGGTCAAGCACTGTGCCATTTCCAATCCTAAGAGCCTGCCATGGTTGTACATAGTAGGTACCTAATGTTTCCTAAAATGAATTTAAAAGCATTCAGGATAGGGTTCTTAGAAAAGGAAAGCTAGCAAGACACATGAAGGACTCCGCTTGGTTCCACACGTTTAGGCAAACTCAGAGCAGAGCAACAGGAAATATGCAAAAAACTCCCAACATGCATCTGTCAATTCAGAAGCAGCAGAGGAAGAGTAGGAGGAGCACCTGGCATCCAGACTGCAGCCCGAGCCCTGGCCCTGCTGCTCTCCAGCTGTGTCACAGGCTTCGCGCCACAAAGAAGCTCTCTGGCTGAGCCGCTCTTCTGTCAAATGATAAGGAGTGAAGGGGCAATGCAAAGGCTGCTGGCTTTACATTCGGAGGACCTACAGCAAACCATTTTTCCCTCTGTGGGGCTCATTTCCTTCTCCGTAAAATGAAGGGCTTGGCCTAGATGACTTCCAAGGCCGTAAAACTAGGATCCTGACTTGGAGGGTACTTCCAGCTCCAAGTCTATGAGCCTACACAGAGATCACCAAAGAAATAATCTACGTCTGCACCAAACAGCAACGTACCCTCAATTCAGTATTAGAACAAAAGGTGACATCAGGGAAACAAGAATCTGCCTCAGCAGCAGGCTCTGCACACAGTAGGCACTAAATAAGTGGATCACAAATCAGAACAGATACTCCAGCTTCCAATCTGGGAATTCCCCCTGGCTGTGCCCTGTGCCTGGGATTCTCTCCCACTTTATCTCCACCTTCTGGTTTCCAAGGCCAGAAGAAGCCTTTCCCAGTCTCCATCAATGCTAGCTCTTTCCTTCTAGAATTGTCTCCCACCTATCCAGTCTAGATCTCATTTGTAATTAGTTGTTTGCTTGCTGTCTCCCCTATTCAACTGAGTTCCTTGAGAGCAGGGACTATTTTTTTGTCTTTCTGTGTATCCCCAGTATTTAGCACAGTGCCTGGCACAAAACAGGCATTTAGTAAATGCTTGTTTTACTTGACTTCAAATACGGTATTCTTCCTACTGCAATGTACTCGATATAAAAGGAAACAAAAGATACTGCATTAAACTAGCATGACCAACGCATACATAGCACTCACGTCCCTTGCACAGGATTGAGCAGAGGTGAACTACTTAACACTGTCCCTGCCCACACAGGAAAGTCCTTCGAGGCCATGAATCTGAGGAGCTTACGTTCCATGTGTTTCTATGACACAAACACCAGTAAATAAATAGAAGATTGTTTAAGGAAGAGGGCATTAGCAACCGGAGAGAACCTGGAAGCCCAGTAGGACTGGCATCTCACCTGACCTTATGCTTCTAACAAGCATAAGGTGGTGGTGTGTATTTCAGCCACGAAACAGAATCTGTAGGGAACTGGGAGATCAAATGTTAAGTGTGGAAAGCAGTTAGGAGTTAGTTGGCCAGTTTGGATGAATGTAGATTGCATGAAGTCACATGCAGTCAGCTAGGAAAGGTCAACTGGGACCAGCCTGTGAGAGCGGTCACCTTTCAGGTCATTATGGAGTTGATTTTTAGCATCTTGTTAAGTTTAGTTGTCCATCCAACATTTAGTCATTTCATAGAGATGCTGGAAACTAAGATATCAAAAAATACCTGTCATTTGAGGGATTCCCCCCCCCAAAAAAACCCAGTTCACCAACTTCCTAATTTTGAGCATCTTAGGGAGTTCTTGCAATGGCTCTCTTCCTTTTCCCTAACTGCTCCCCCTCGCTACCCTCCCCTTCTCTCATTTTTTTTGTAAGACCAAGTTTCTTATAATGTGAACTAGAAGAAGAAAACTCCCGGGGCTGGAGGCAAAGAACAGTCCTCGATCTCATCTTCTTTTCAGGTAAAAGACTAAAGAAACATATTTTATAGCTGTGAAAACCTCCCAGTTCAACAAGTATCTTGAGTTTTCATTTATAGTTCATTTCGCTCCCTACACTCTCTAACAATAATGAAGACAGCTCTAGATGCTCTTACATCATTCTAAAGTTGGTGGAGCAGTTTCTATACATTAGCTTCCTTGCTCCTTAGTGATTCTATGGGGACAGGTAATGCCCTATCAGCACAATTACCCTCACTTTATAGATAAGGAAACAGATTCTGAGAGTTGACTTGCCCAAGGTCACAGAGCACATCAGCGTTAGAGCTGGGAAGTGACCCCACCCCCGCCCAGGAGATGCATGTGCTTCCTGGACTAACACTCCTTCGGCTTCGCCAGCTGTCTCTTGAGATCCACATGCATCCCCACACTCAAACAGGCAAGGGCATTTCAGATGATCCAACTTCAATCTGAAGCTATGCTTCAGAAGGCTATGCATTCTAAATTCCAGAAATGAGTTTTTTTTTTTTTGGTAACAAGACAGACAGAAAATAGTTATCTTCTCAAACAACATATAGAAGATGGCTTCTTAACCTTTGTATCATGGACCCTCTACAGCAGTGTTATGAAGCCTAAAGACCTTTTCACAGAATCATGTTTTTAAATAACTCGAAGAACTGCTAAATGTTAGAGATTAGTGTAAAGACATAGTTGCTTCACCACCCAAGTTCTCAGGCTCCCTCAAATCCACCAAGGACCTGCTGAGGATCCATCAACTAGGAATCCCTGGCATACAGAATGCCAAAAAAGGGTCTATAACTGAAATATTCCCCATATGGGGCTAGGCGTTTTGAATCAATGGCATCTGTATCTCCTCACATAACTTGGTCAGTCATACCAGTAATGTCCCACTCCTCACGCCCCATTTTGGGATTTTCTTGGCAAAGATACTGGGATAGTTTGCCATTTCCTTCTCCAGCTCATTTTACAGATGAGGAAACTGAGGCAAAGAGGGTGAAGTGATTTGCCTGGGGTCACCAAGCTAGGAAATATCTGAAGCCAGATTTGAATTCATGAAGATGCATCTTCCTGATTGCAAAGTCCAGTGCTCTATCCACCGCACTACCTACCTGACTGCCCTCTCAGAGAAGCACTTTACATTGACATGGTTTTGCCAAAAGATCAGACTCACAAAATCAGAAAGGTAGAGGTGGCCACTTAGTCAAACCCATCCAAGAACCTCTCGTACACTCCTTTGGGAATTGTGGGGAAGGCAAAAAGGCAATCAAGAGGCCACTATAGCTTCTCAGCATGCTGCTGGCTGCTCCTGGGCCACTTTCTCAGAAGCTTTTAGGAATTCTGAACACCAACTGGAGGTGGGTTAGGCATTGTTACATATTTCCTGTCAACCACTAATGTACTCCTTTGGTTTCTCTAAGTTAAACTTTGTCTCAGAGAGGAAGAAAGGATTTTTGGACAGATCACAAACATTTCTAGCTTGTTCAAGGGGCACTCAGGCATGCCATCACTATCTATCATACAGCTCTTTGCCATACCTGAGGCGTTTCCCCTCAGAAGGGAAGCACCTTTCCAGGGTAAGGAGAAGAGGGTACGGAAGGAGGCTTCAGATTTCTCTGATGATGCTTCAGTCTTATGCTGAGGGAAGGCTACTGGTCAAAGCTGCCTGAAAAGGACCATCTCTGGCATTCGTCAGATGGAGGCTTTGTGAGCGTTTACTTGACAATACTTACTGGGTGCCAAGTAAGGCCTTCTACTGAAAAGTCAATTGACAAGCTATCAAAGTAATGCAAAAAAAAGACAAGGAAAGGCTAATGAAACATTTTAAGATATACAGTAGACAGAAGTTCAGCCTGAGACAATGTGGGGCATTTTATTGCTATTATGATGCTGGAAAGCAAAGTTGAAACCACATAGTGAAGTGCTTTAAAATACAAAGAGGAGCTCACAGTTTACCCTATTAACTGTATTGTCTTTGCTCTCTATTTATTCTCTATACACTAACAAGGGCACTTGTGATCTCCCCCATTTGAACATAGGCTCTTTGATATGATGAATTCATACATTCAGCTTCATTCACTCTATTAGTCTTTGTAGGCCTGATACAGGTCCTGGTGCATAGTAATCTTTCATAAACACCTGGTTATCGATCAATTGATTACTATCCTAAAGGCAAGATGGATTGTCAACTAATTAACAATTAAGTTTAATTAATATGGATTAACTAGATTCAGCAGGAAAGTATGCCAAATGAAAATCACTGCCCAGCCCTACAAAGGGGTGGTGAGGTTAGAGAAGGAAGAGACTCGAGGCAAGGAGACCAACTTGAAGGCCATTGCAATAGTCCAGGAAATAAATTATGAGAACCTAATCTAGTTTGATGGTCATGAGTACTGAAAAGCAGATAGCTGTAAGAGACAAAAAGTCAACAACAACTAGGAAGCTAGAAATAAGATGAGGTAAATGAAGGTGACCATGTGACCCTGGGAAACAAGTGGAACAGTGGTACCCTCCATAGACAAAGGGAAATATTGGGAAGGGAGTGGCTGGCAGGAGGGAGGAGAGATGATTTTATTTTGGACATATAGAGTTTGGAATGCCTATGGAGCATCCAGACTTCAATATCTAAACAGTAATTTGGAGAAGATTCAATATTCTCAGCCCAGATATCCTTCTCTTACCCTGTCCCCCACCCCCAGGGGAAGCTGCAAGCGATGGAGGGCACTTGCCAGGCCTAGTCTACATATGCAGCATTACCTCTAGTGCCTGCAAGCCAATGGATGGAGTAATTGAGGAAGAGATTCAAAATGAAGAGAAGTGTGTAAGCTAACAAAAATTAGAGGGCAATAGAAGGGTACGGTAGAAAATGGGGATGACAGAATGAGGGAGTGGTGATGTTTTACCTATAAATAGAAAGGTAATGTAGCTATCTTCTCAAGGAACATATGGAAATGAAATAACTCCAACAGCATACAAGCCCTGAGTCTAGTTGAGAAAGAAAACCCAACACAGGAAAATAAAACAGTGACCCATACAAGAAAAGACATGCTGAAGAGCCAGTTGTAAGCTATGTAAACCAATGAAAATGCTAGAGAGCTCAGAACTACCTGACAGGCCTGACTTCACAGCACATGGGAGGACAGGAAGGAGGGGTCCCTCCATCCAAGCCACCCCTCTGGGAACCTTCA